>CAUYLG010027872.1:0-255427 GCA_963573385.1 Cacajao melanocephalus | reverse complement strand
TCTCACTCTGTCACCCAGGCTGGAGTGCAGTGGCATGATCTTGACTCACTGCAACCTCTGCTTCCCAGCTTCAAGCAATACTCCTCAGCCTCCTAAGTATCTGGGAATACAGGTGCATGCCACCACGCTCAGCTAATGTTTGTATTTTTAGTAAAGATGGGGTTTCGCCATGTTTGCCACGCTGGTCTCAAACTCCTGACCTCAAGTGATCCACCCACCTCAGCCTCTCAAAGTACTGGGATTACAGGCATGAGCCACTGCACCCAGTGTGGCTTATTTCCCTTAGCATAATGTCTTCAAGGGTCATCCAGGTTGTAGCATATGTCAGAATGACCTTCCTTCTGAAGGTTAATGTTGGATGTATATATTAGTTTGGTGCAAAGTAATTGCGATTTTTTTCAATTAAAAGTTTAAAATTAAATGAAAACTGCTATTACTTTTGCACCAATCTTTGTTGTATCACAGTTTGTTTATCCATTCATGCATTGATGCAGGATTTTTGCTCCTCAGTTCAGCTAAATCCAGGTTTTTGTCTCACGACCGAGAAAAATTAGGCGTGCAGCCACATTGAAAGGTGAGAAGGGCAGAATTTATTAAGTGAAAGGAAAACTCTCAGCAAATAGAGGGGCTCTGCAAGCAGGTTTCCACTTCACCAATTGAATACCGGGGCTGCCACACACAAGCTGAAGAGGCCAGACTCCTCCTCTGCATAAGGTGTGAATTCCTGGAAGCTCCACCCCATTCCCCCAGGGCACGTGGGCCTCCAGTCTGCTGTGGGTGTGCCCAGGCAAGCCTCCTGTGCAGATTCCCTTATCTGCACAAAACATCTGGTATAAACATCTGGTGATTACATCTGGTGTAACCTAGGGTGGGTCGGAGGTTCTCGGGGACCCTTCCCTATCTGCCTCGGCAGCTGCCTCCTTCCTCTACCACATTGACACTTGATTTGCGTCTTCCTTTTGGCTACTGTAAATAATGTTGCTAGAAACATGGGTGTACCCTTACTGGTATATTTTAACGTACAAAATTTCTTAATGTTAGTAAAGTCCAAGTTATACATTTTTTCCTCTACCTATCAGTGCTTTTAATGTTGTATATAACATGTGCATATCCCAAGATAGTGAACATATCCTCCTCTGATTTTTTTCTACAAATTTTATTGTTTTATTTTAATCTTTAAATCTGTCATCATCAGGAATTGATTTTTATGTACGATGTGAGGAAGGAATCAAGATTCACTTTCTTTGGCTGGGCACAGTGACTCATGCCTGGAATTCCAACATTTTGGGAGGCTAAGGCGGGCAGATCACATGAGGCCAGGAGTTCAAGACCAGCCTGGCCAACATGGTGAAACCCCATCTCTACTAAAAATACAAAAATTAGCCAGGGATGGTGGTGGGTCCCTGTAATCCCAGCTACTTAGGAGGCTGAGGTGTGAGAATCACTTGAACCTGGGAGGCAGACATTAGAGTGAGCCAAGATCATGCCACTGCACTCCAGCCTGGGAGACAGAGCAAGACCTTGTCTCAAAAAAAAAAATCACTTTTTTTTCCCGTATGAATATCTAATTGATCATTAGCATTTGTGGCAAAGACCATCCTTCCCCTACTGCATTGCAGGTGCCTTTGTTGTAAATGAGGTGATGGTACAAATGCAAGATTAGATAAATAGACCAATAGAACTTACATACAGTTTGTTTCTGGATTCTCTGTTTTGTTCCATTGGTCTATTTGTCTGGCCTTGTGTAATATCATACTTTTAATTACTGTGGATTTACAATGAATCTTGAGATCTGGTCATGTAAGTTTCCCAACCTCCTCTTTATCAAGATCGTTTTTGTTACTCTAGGTCATTTTGATTTCCATAAAAATTTTAGAATCAACTTGTTAATTTCAATAACAATATCTGCTAGTATTTTATTAAATCTATAGATCAATTTTTAAATAATTGAATTTTTGACAAAATTGAATTTTTCAATTTATAGTATCTCTCCAATTATTTAGGTCTTTCACTTTTATTTATTTATTTATTTATTTTCTGAGACAGAGTCTGGCTCTGTCACCCAGGCTGGAGGGCAGTGGCATGATCTCGGCTCACTGCAACCTCCGTCTCTTGGGTTCAAGCGATTCTCCAGCCTCAGTCTACTGAGTAGCTGGGATTACAGGCGTGTGTCACCACACCACCCGGCTAATTTTTGCATTTTTAGTATAGATGGGGTTTCACCATGTTGGCCAGGCTGGCCTTGAACTCCTGGCCTCAAGTGATCTGCCTGCCTCGGTCTCCAAAGGTGCTGGGATTACAGGCATGAGCCACCATGCCCAGCCTAGGTCTTTCACTTCTTTTGACAACGCTTTGTAGTTCCAGTGTCTTGAAAATTGTTTGCTAAATATATTCTTAGGTATTTGATGTGTTCTAATGTCATAAATTATTTATTTCATTGTATTGTGTGTCTCTTAGTATGAAGAATACAATGCATTTCTGTATATTGACCTTGTATCCAGGGACCCCATACATTTGTCATGAATTCTAATGGCTTACCTGTAGATAATTTTTTATTTTCTACATGTACAATTACAGTTCGGCCTTCAGCAACATGGCTTTGAACTGTATGGGTCCACTTATATGCAGATTGGAGAAGGGATGAGAGAGAACACGAGAGAGAGAATGAGAGACAGGAGCGATGAGAGAAAGAGAAGAAGGAATGAGAGAGAGAGAATGAGAGAGAGAATGAGAGACAGGAGCGATGAGAGAAAAGAAGGAATGAGGGAGAAGAGAAGAAATGAGAGAAAAGAAAGAGAGAAATGAGGGAGAGAGAGAAGGAGAAAATGAATGAGAGAGAGGAGAGAAGGAATGAGACAGAGAGAAGACATGAAAGAGAAGATAAGGAATGAGGGAGACAGAGGAGGGAAGGAATGACAGAAAGAAGGGAGGAGGAGAGAAACTGTCATCAACCCTGGCGGACATCTGTAAAACATCACAGCCTACCCAGCACTTGATCAGTAAACTCACCTTCTCAGCCTCCAAGAAGCTAGAATGAAGACACAGGTGCTCTGCCCCGGACTGGAATTGAAAGCTGACTTGGAGTCGGATGCAGTACTGATGCACCTGATACTCTTTTGAAAACAAAGTATTTGTGTTTTTTTGGGGGGGGATAAAAGGGGTTTATAAATATTATTTTCTGTTACCTTGTTTTGTTTATTTAAGAGTGTGAGAGAGAAGGGGAGAGAGAGTCTGTGTGTGTGAGAGTGTGCGTGTGTGTGTGTGTGTGTGTGCACTCGCTGATGTTGGGTAGTCAAAGGCTTTGTAGACATTGGTGATTCTTTTTGCCCAGTAAACAGTTTCCCTCCATTTGGGGGTGCTCTCTGCTCTATGGCTCTTGGTGGGACGCGGCGACAGCCTCTGACTACAGAAATCAGATACTCATTACCAGCCTCTCTTGATGCAGAGATGCAGCCAAACAGATGTACCCATATTAGACTTCAAATCATGAGCTCCCTCCAGAATCTATTCTGGGAATAATGGCAGCAGTTACATCCTGTTTCCAGAGCCAACAGTGTAAGAGGTTCTAGTTACGTATCCAGCACCAGTAACGCTGGTGACAATGGCGCCGCAGTCAGAGCTGCCTGTGGGCCTACTAGCCATGGTCATGTACCTGAACTTGAATTGATCCTGATTTCCCCTCAAATGCTGTTTCTAACCACACATAAAAATGAAGCTTTTCTTTCTTGCCAACTTGAAAACATTAAGTCAATACAAATAAGCTTGTGCAGCTCCGTTTGCACGTTAGAGATGAATGCGCCTCCTCATTCACGCTTCATAAGCTGCACTGTAACTGCTGGGCGTCCTCTTACTGTGTTCGAGTCGAGGTCTCCTGGTTCACAAATGATTCTTCTGCATGCACAATAAACCTTAAAAATTCTTAAATTGAATCTGATTTTATTTTTGACAAAGTATGATTTTGCGGTTGGTTTCTGATAGTTGGCTTTGATGTGATAGTTACTGCTTGTATTTCTAGCTTAATGGAAGTTTTATTTGGATTTTATTAAATGACTTTAAATGTTTGTGCTATAGAGGTTCATGGCTAGGAGGGCATCATGCAGAAGGGAGCTCTGGAGGAGAAGGGGAGGGAAGAGGGGCTAATGCGTCTAGCGGTATCTCCCAGGGTCTCTGGGTCAGAGAGCTCCCAAGGGTGGCAGCAGCTTGGGGGCCTTAGAATTTTGAGGCTCCAGCTCATCCATAAGTAACGCTTGTCCTGTGAAGTTTCACAGGGCATGCAAAGCAGGCAGGCTCTAAATGGCTAACAGTTTGATTGTTGGGGCTATTTTTAAAATAACTGGATTTGTACAAATTTCAGTTTGGCAGTAGTGGGCTTTTGAGCTAACAGATGTGAATCTGTAGTGAAGAAATAAACAACCCGATGGGTCCATACGCCCAGGCCATTGTTGGCTCATTTATAGAACGGCGGCTTAGAGACAGCCCAGGCTTGAAGATTCTAATAAATTAAGGAGGTAAAGGCTCCCTCTTACTACAGCGTGCACTGGATTGCAGACAGAGAGGTCATGTGTTTGAGGTTGGAGGAAGTGGAGGTGAAGCCACATGGCCTAGAGTAGCATGAACAGTTGATGGAGGGCATGGTGGTGCTCACCTGTAGTTCCAGCTTTGGGGGAGGCTGAGGCAGGAGAATGGCTTGCCATGATCTCATCACTGCATTGCAGCCTGGGCAACAGGGCGAGACCCCGTCTCTTAGACATAAAAACGAGCTGATGGAAGTGATGAAGGGCGTTGTACCACATGGAGTTATGCACACATGAGCAAGTGGTGGCTGAATGATGCTGACAGAGCAAGCGCCCAGGGTGCGATTTCCTTCTGTGAAACCCCAGTGGAAGAGGCAGGGCTCAGGAGAAAGACTCAGAATTAGCAATAAAACAACCACCACGACCAAAACCAGAGGATGCCATCGCACAGTTACATCGTAGTTCACCTGTGTTAACTCATTTAGCCCTCAAACAAATTGCCGAGGCATCTTTTCCCATTCAAAAGCTGAGCGTGAGCAAGTGGACCATCCCCTTCCAGAACCGAGGCTTTGCGGCTTGGGTAGCCAGTGGCGCGGCCCCGGGTCTGGCTGTAGCGAGCTTCTGCTTGGGTGCTTGGCCCTGCCAAGGCGGTGGAGCCGGTTGGTGAGCGCAGCTGCACACGGGCTGCCCCCAGTGTCCACCTTGCTATTCTCTGCTGTGTATATCCTAGGCACACCATGGAGGCCACTTCACCATCCACTGGGCCCTGGGTGGCAGCACCAACGGGCCCTTCCACTGCACTATGGCTGCTCACAGGTGTCCCAGGAACAGCCACGTGGTAGAGCAGTTGGGCTCCTATGATTCACTGCCCAGCAGTCATGGAGAACAACCCCTGGCCCTCAACCTGGAGAGGGTCCAGCATTGGATTGGCTGTGGGGCCCATCTCTCAAAGTCTATGGAAAAGCTTCCGAGTCTTTCTGGCTTTTCTCCCTGCATTCCATGATGACCACAGATGTGGAGAGACTGCAGAGAAAACAGGCACACGATGCCCTCTTAGCTTCTCAGAAAACAGATACAGAGGTCGTAGAAACACAAGTGAGTTCACTTCGGCAGGTGGAGCAGTGGGAACCAGACTGAGGACTTCTCAAAACGCTTGTGCAGGGATCTTAATTGTGTTAGATGTAGAGGTGGATAAATGGAGTTTTCTGAGTCACACGTGCCCTTCTGGCCTGGCCTGAGCAAGGCCCAGGGCAAGATTTATTTTTGTCTGACATAGAGCTGGGTCTTGGTGCTAATGAGCTTTTTCAGGCTTTGACTCGGGAAAAACAGTGGCTGTGAGGAGGATGGGACTTTTGGGCTGGGCCCTGGGTCTCTGGGACAAATTTACAATCTATTGCCTTCCAAGACTTTCTTCTTCAAAGCCCCCAGCCAGACTGTTCATGGCCCTTCCAAATCTTTTTATAACGTTCATGGACATCTCACAACGCCAAGGACAGTTACCTTGCTTATTAATTTTGTAATGGGAAACTATATTGCTTTGCTTAACACGTATTCTTAAATTTACAATAGGCTTGTTATGAAAATTGCTTTGGGGCTGTAAAAACCTACTTTTCAAGTTTCAAGAGAAACTTGGCCAGGTGCAATGGCTCACACTTGTAAATCCAGCACTAGGGTAGGCCAAAGTGGAGGATTGCTTGAGCCTAGGAGTTCAAGATCAGCCTGGGCAGCATGGCGAAACCCTAGCTCTACCAAAAAAAAAAACCAAAAAACAAAAATCAGCTGAGTGTGGTGGTGCACGCCTGTGGTTCCAGCTACCCAGGAGGCTGAGGCAGGAGGATCACTTGAGTTCAGGAGGTTGAGGCTGCTGTGAACCAAGATCACACCACTGCACTCCAGCCTGGGTAATAGAGCGAGAGTGAGACCCTGCCTCAAAAAAAAAAAGAGAAGCTGGAAGAAAACTAATATTGCAAAGCACTTAAATAGATCCTAGGACTTTTACATGGAAGGTTATTAGTGAGGATTATAAGGTATCATGAAGGCAGGTAGGGTTAGCTCCATTTCACAGATGGAGAAGCTGAGGCTTAGAGGTGGAACCCTGCCCAGCGATACAGGATTCAGACCCCAATAGGCCTACCTGGAAAGCCCTTCCCCACATGTTATGTTGTCCGTAGAGGGAAAAGATAAGCAAAGAATGGGGACTTTTCAAGAATTCACTTAGAATGTCAATGATAGAATCATGTGTGGGTATCTTGAGTCTGGCAACATAAATGACTAACTGTGCAGAAGCGAAATATCACATGGCCTGCTCCTGCAGAACTGCCGGATTCTCCAGCCACAAGCATGCCTCACACGGCCAGTGTGTGCACTCTGGATAATGCAGATTTCAAACTCCGGCATATGATGAAGATATGGGAAATTTATTACTTTTTTGAAACAGGGTCTCGCTCTATTACCCAGGCTGGGATGCAGCGTCATGATCTCTGATCCTACTGCAAGCTCCACCTCCCAATTCAATAGCGTCATCTCGGCTCCCTACAACCTCCGCCTCCCAGGTTCAAGCAATTCTCCCGTCTCAGCCTCCTGAGTAGCTGGGACTACAGGTGTGCACCATCACGCCTGGCTAATTTTTGTATTTTTGGTACAGTCAGGGTTTCACCATGTTGGCCAGGCTGGTCTTGAACTCCTGATCTCAGGTGATCCACCTGCCTCGGCCTCCCAAAGTGCTGGGATTACAGGCATGAGCTACTGTGCCCAGCCTAGTGTCCACATACATTTAGGAAAGAGCTGTTCATGGATGGATAGAATAGTAAGCCACCAGTCTAGGCCTGCACAGGGGTAGTTCAAACTGTGCTCCTGCTAAAAACACATAGCCACCTCCACCCAGGGCTCCAGGCCGGAATGGACCTTCTGTCTGTCTGCTGCCTACATTGTAACCACCCAATGGGTTTATTTTGCCCTCTGCCGAGATAGAGTTGATTTATCAAGACAGGGGAATAGCAATAAAGAGTTTAATCCACGCAGAGCTGGCTGAACAGGAGTCTGGAGTCTTATTATCACTCAAATCAGTTTCTCTAAAAATTCGAGGACTGGGTTTTTTTAAAGGATCATTTGGCGGTGAGGGGTCCAGGGAGTGAGGAGTACTGATTGCTCAGGTTGGAGATGAAATCAGAGGAAGTCGAAGTCACCCTCTTGTGCTGAGCTGGTTCCTGGGTAGAGGCCACAAGATCAGATGAGCCAGTTTATCAGTCTGGGAGGCGAGAGTGAGCCATCGAGTGCAAGGTCTGAAAAATATCTGGAGCATTCATGTTAGGGTTTATAATAGTGATGTTATCTCTAGGAGCAATTGGGAAGGTTTAGAATCTTGTGGCCTCTGGCTGAATAACTCCTAAACTAATTTCTAATCTTGTGGCTAATTTTGTAGTTCTAAAAAAGGCAGTCTGGTCCCTAGGCAAGAATGGGGTTTGTTTTGGGAAAGGGCTGTTAGCATCTTTGTTTCAAAGTTAAACTATAAACTAAGTCCCTCCCAAAGTTAGTTCAGCCTATGTCCAGGAATGAAGAACAGCATGGAGGCTGGAAGCAAGATGAAGTCAGGCAAGTCAGACCCCTTCCCCTGCCAGAAGACCCCCCGGTAGAATTGTTGCAAAGATGGTTTCGACCTTGTACCTTGATTCCCAGGGCTCTGCCTCCTGTATGCATTTGAGTACTCAGATTACCCAGATGTTTTTAGCCTCACTGGGGAACCTATGCCAGAGTTGGGAAATTAATAATTTGATGTCAACTGGCCACAGTGATGAGGCTGATATGCTGTACTACATTCTGCTTGAAGAGCTGATGTGGTGTGACAAAGATCCCATGCCAGATGGAAATCTGTCGGAGGAGGAAGAACTGTTTCTCTCCTATTTTCATTTGCACAAGTTCCAGCTAGAACAGAATACCAAAGAACTTAACACCCTTGCAGACCAAGTTGACACAACTCACAAGTGGCTCACCAAGACCAGCCTGCTGGCCAGCTCTTCAGGGGCTGTTTCTGGGGTCACTGACATCCTGGCTTTGGCCCTAGCACCTGTGACAGCAGGAGGCTCTCAGCAGCTGGGATGGGGTTGGGGGCAGCAGCTGCCATCACCAACATATGAGAAGCTTCCTGCAGAGCTGGAAGCACCTGGAGGATGGGACAAGGACAGAGACAGCAGAGGAACTGAGGACACTTGCTAAGAAGCTGGAGCAGGAGCTGCATCCCATGTTGTTAAACCGGAAGGGAGGAAGGCAATGAGTAACACAGATGTGGTCTTGCTCTTCAAAAAGCTTACTATGGGGGTGGGGAGCAAGGTATGCTAAACAAATGGACACATCAATACATAACTACACCTGTCCTTTCTTCAAAGAGAGGATCTGCCCCACGCCCCTGACATTATCTAGGTGCCCTCTCTTTTCCCAGTATCCCGTTCTCTTCTCTCAAGGCACTGACTGTAAATTCTGAAATCGCATATTTGTATGTTTGGGTGGGGGGTGCTCCCAGTGTGCCTTTCCTGTGGCCTGCAGGCTCTGGCAGGGAAGAATAATTTAGTGGACAAAGGTCCAGGAAGTTAGGAGAGCTGATTGCTTGGATTGGAGATGAAATCGCAGGAAGTCAAAGTCACCTTCTTGTGCTGAAACTGTTCCTAGGTAGAGGCCACAAGACCAGATGAGCCAGTTTATCAGTCTGGGTGACGGCAGCTGAGCCATTGTGTTGTTCTTGGAAATACCAGTATCCCCAGTGCCCAGCAGTGCCTGGCACATAGCAGGTGTGCCGGAAATACATGTCGAATGACGTGAATGTGGCATTGCGTGATAAAAATGACACTCCAGATGAGTTGGGAAAGGATTTTTATTTGAAAAATAGTTTCTATTTTCTAGACTCTTCTATGTAGAGAAATTAAATTCCTAGATGTAAAAACGGAAACAAGAAAACTGCTACCAAAAAATAAAGGAGAAGTTCAAGATTGATCTTTAATGGAATGATGGGGTAGCAGGGTCACAGCCTGAAACCTGGGAAAGGGACACATAAGCCTTTGCCGAAGATGTGAAGGGTCAAAAATTCATTTACTCATTGTTCATTCAACAGATTTTCATTAAATGGGGCCTATGATAGGACCTGACCAATTAGAACTGGGAGGTCAAGGGGATGTTGGGACGTAAGGCTCAGAACCCATATCATTGCCCTGTCTTTGGAGCCTTGGACAGTTGTCCAGAGTGCTTGGCTCATCCCTGTGGATCACACAATAATAACAATAATAAAACATTTACTGAGTGAATACTATGTGCCACGTATTTCTAAGCATTTTACATATATGGACTTTTAAAATCCTTACGTCAACCCTCTCAAGTAGAGACTATCTCCATTTGACAGATGGAAACGCTGAGGCATGCTAAGCAACTCTAGCAAGGACGCACATCCAGGAAGTGGCAGAGCCAGATTTCAAGTTTAGACAGCTGGGCTCCGGAGCCCGTGCTCTACATGCTAAAAGGATACGGCTTTCTCATGCTGAGTGTATGATGGACTATACTGTTTGCTGAGAATGACGGCAAGGAAAACCGAGCTGGCCCCCCAAGCGGAGAACTGCTCAGGATGTTCTAAAGTCGTAGGCAATATGTGTATATCATACACCAGTGAAACTAGTTCCACGGGATATGAGACCCTGCCCCCGTGGCTCCCTCATGGAGAACACTAGTTTGCCTTTGATCACTGATAAGCAGGCACCAGCTGTTTGCCTCGTTTATTTTTGTTCTATGAGAAAACACAGAAAGCCTGTTTGTTAATAATAATCACCTGTTCAGAGAGAATAAATACGTGGGTCAGGGTGTGCTCAAGGCCCTCAGCCCGGAATGCTGTCAGCCCCTGAGGCTCTCAGCTCCAAAGGCTGTTAGTCCCCCTGATAGTCCCGTTTTGCTGTTCTATCTTTCTGTTTCTTCATTCCTTCAGTGCCACCTGGGTAGGGGTCTCTGCGATGGAGCTGCTTTTGGTATTCTCAGAGCAGAGGAGTAGACCCTCTAGAGGTGCTTTCTCAGGCACATCCCTCACCTTTTCGGGGTTCATGAGCTGTCTTCTGCGGAGCGAGCAGATTTACACTCATGCTAGGGTGTGGTAAGAACCACACGAGGCTCTGCTCAGATCCATCCTAGTCCTGACGCCCACAGCAGGCCTGGCAGGTCCCACAGACACAGAGGGATGCCTGGCAGCTCCAGGGCTCTGGTACTGAAGACAGAGAGCTGTATACAAAAAAAGTCCTGGCCTCAAGGAATTCAAAATAACACAGCACAGAGCCAAGTATGGCAAGAGTAAAGTCACACTGTGGAGAGCTCAGAGGCAAGTGAGGCGATGGGGGCTGGAGTATGTCGGAAATGTTCGGAAAAATGGTCGTGAGGGAAAATGGGGTGAAAGGACAGCCTGTGTGGGAGTAAAGAAAGGGGATTTCTGGCCGGGTGTGGTGGCTCACGCTTGTAATCTCAGCACTTTGGGAGGCCGAGGCAGGCAGATCACTTGAGGTCAGGAGTTTGAGATCAGCCTGGCCAACATGGTGAAACCCTGTCTCTACTAAAAATACAAAAATTAGCCAGGGGTGGTGGTGGGCACCTGTAATCCGCTACTCGGGAGGCTGAGGCAGGAGAACTGCTTGAACCCGGGAGGCAGAGGTTGCAGTGAGCTAAGATGGCACCACTGCACTCCAGCCTGGGCAACAGAGCAAGACTCCATCTCAAAAAAAAAAAAAAAAAAGGTGGAATTCAATGGCTGGTGGCTAGACCAGGGCATGCACACCTGCCTCAAGCCAGATCTGCGTGTAGGTCCCTGACCTTCAGACCTTGGTCATGTCCTAAGTCTTTGTGGCAAATAGACAAGGAAGGCCTCTGCCCTTGTGAGACTTACAGTCTGGTGGGGATGGTCTCCGAGGTCCCTTTCAGCTAGGGCCCCTCATTCATTAGTGATTCTAAGCCCGAAGAGATGGTTTGAGCCAGGACAGGAAGGTGCCTTCCGCAGAGATGGAGCAGGAGTTCATCTGAGGTGTCTAGGAAGAGGGAGCTCGCTGAGAGGCACAGAACCACGATCCTTGAATATTTCCATTGACTCCATCATACCCTGGCTGCCTCTTCCCTGTATTTAAATCAACGGGCTTTAAAATTAATAGACTTTATGTTTTAGAGTAAATTTGAGTGGGAAGCACAGAGAGTTCCCCCACACCCTCTCCCCTTACTGTAGACCATCACCATCCAGCACCATGTGGTAACATTTGTTACCACTGATGAACCTTTATAGAGACATCAATCCCAACCTTTTTAAAAACAAGCTATTTGGCTGGGAACGGTGGCTCACACTTGTAATTCCAGTCACTTGAGGTCAGGAGTTTGAGACTAGCCTGACTAACATGGTGAAACTTCTCCTCTAGTCAAAAAAAAAAAAAGTTAGCCTGGTGTGGTGGCGCACACCTGTAATCCCAGCTACTTGGGAGGCTGAGGCAAGAAAATCACTTGAACACAGGAGGCGAAGGTTGCAGTGAGCCAAGACTGCGCCATTGCGCTCCATCCTGGGCAACAAGAACAAAACTCAGTCTCAGAAAAAAATAAATAAATAAAAAAGCTTTTTCTTGGCACCCTTTGAGAAGATGACAAGAACAAAAATGCTGTAGTGGTGGATTCCAGCCAGGGTGCACATTACGACCATCTTTGGCCTCTTCACAAAATCCAGATACTCAGACCCCACCTGGACTGAATGAGTTGGAACCTTCGGGCTTGCCGCCTGGGTGTGTAATGGAGTTCCGATTCACTCCTTCATTGAGAACCTCCAATATATGGTCTAGAAGTGGGTCGGGTGGTCTCCAAAATGGAGGCACCATTTTCCTGATACACCGCTGTGTGGTGCCAGCTTTTGTGACCACTTGGTCACAATTGATCCTGTGCAGTTTCTGATAGGACTTAGTGAATGCACAGGCATTTTATGAGAACTGTGTTCCCACAGGAAGGTGGAGTGCTCAGATGGGAGTGCACGATTGGATCAGCCCCATGCCTGGGACTGAGCATTTTAGGTTTGATTTCCACCGGGAGACAAGTTCTGTTATCAACAATGCAGAATCAGCACTTCCGCCTTGGGAAGGGCCCCATGGAATAGCTTATCTGTCCTGACGTCCTACAGATGGGAAAGCTGTGGGGCAGATGGGCAGGGATTTGACTGAGAGCACACAGCTTGCTATGGCTCAGGGAGAAACAGAAACTTGGCTGCTGCTCTTTGCAATCCAGTTTTCTTTTCAACACCCCCCCCCAAAAAAAAAAACGCATCATTGGTTGCCATCACAGGGGCCACTGGCTGCTTGGGAGCATGGAGGGGAGGCTACTCTCTGAGCACTCCTCGTCCTCAACAGAGGCACAGAAATGGAACTGAGGCCAGGGGCATCTTTTGACTCATCTGAACATTTTTGTAAATTCATCCTGTGTTTTAAATAAAGTCTCGGGGAACTATGTGTGGTTTCATTCTCAGAGGCACACTCTGCTTGGGCTTATCATATCCCTGGCTGTGCGTTTGAATCTGTGCCTCTTTGTGGAACTATCAGTATGGTTTATATGACGGGAGCTCTAGCAGGTGCCTCAGTGAGGCGTTGGGAAGCTGGACATGACTAATCTGGTCCTTTGCCCTCTGGAAGCTCAGTCTGGTGGTGGAAAGAGACATGTACAGAATTGTCAGGTATGGGCTTTGGTTTCTCCCTCCTTAAAAACTGATGCATTAGCCTGTTACTGTTTCATGGATATTGGTGGAAGACACAAGACTCGGTGAGAGGCAAAGGACTTTATTACTCACGGTGAAGCAGGCAGCATGAGCAGCAGCATATGGAACAGTTCCATGAACCCCCTAGTCCCACGGGCCTGCAGACAGTAGGTGTGCACTGCAGTTGAGGAGTACTGAGCTTAGGGGATCCACCTTTTGTCACAGGTATTAAGCAAGCTTGCTTTGTCCTAGGGGGGATCCAAGTTTCCTTTCTGCAAACACAACCCCCAGAAATGGCCTGGGGAAGGGACAATCCAGGCTTTGCATGCTTGTCAAACCCAGCAGGAAGCGCAGGAGCAGGAGCAGCAGAGAGGAGTGCCTCAGGGGACACCAGCCTCACAGAGCTGCTGGGAAGATGAAAGAAGTGAAAATGGGCAAGTGCCACCAACAGCGCTCTGCACACATCCACTGTTGTTACTAGGGGTGGCAATGTGGAAAAAGGCAGGGCTGAAAACTGCATCACTGACATCCAAAATGGAAAGCAGTCATTCAACAAACACATACTGAATGCTTACTACGTGCCAGGCTCTGGAGATACAGCAGGCAACAGAATAGTTTTTGACCTCCAGATGCTTACATTTTAGTACAGAAAGACAGACACCAAATAAACTACCAGGGGAACGCATTGCACAGGGCCTTATAGACCAAAATAAGGACTTGGAACTGGCTATGGGATGGGACGCCAAAGGAAATTTGCACAAAAGCACGTCACAATTTGACTCAACACACTGTTGAGAGAACAAGCTTTGGCGATGGAGTGCTGTTGGAGGAAAGGTAGAGGCAAGGAGACCAGTTTAGGGGATGAGACCGGGTAAGGACATGCCAGCTTGGAGTGGGCAGTGGTGGCGAGGTACTTGCCCACTTTGACCTGTCACAGTCCAACACACAAGGGAAAGAGCCTTGGGAACACTAGACAGTCAAGTGAGTGGACTGAGGAGTGTCTGTTATCTGTCATCCTCAGGGGCTGCTTCCGGGTAGTGGAGGTAGAAGCAGGCAGCCGCAAGGTGAAGATCAAGTAACTGGAGTCAGCCAGCAGAAACTGATTCCAGAAGTTTGCCACAAAAGAAGTAACTTTGGGCTGCGCAGGTGGCTCACGCCTATAATTCCAGCACTTTGGGAGGCCAAGACAGATGAATCCTTGAGGTCAGGAGTTTGAGGCCAGCCTGCCAACATGGTGAAACCCTGTCTCTACTAAAAATACAAAAATTAGCTGGGCTTGGTGGCGCATGCCTGTAGTTCCAGCTTCTTGGGAGGCTGAAGTGGGAGGATCGCTTGAGTCCAGGAGTTTGAGGCTACAGTGAGCTGTGATCATACCACTGCACTCCAGCCTGGGCAATGCAGTGAGACCGTCTTAAGGGGGGAAAAAAAGAAAAAGGAAGGAAAGGGCTAGGTAAGACATATTTTCTACAGCTGAACAAAAAGCAAGGGAGCCTGGGTGGCAGCAGGAGAGCCAGGGGCAGCAAGGACAGAAGTGGCAAGGCAGGGAAATGACACCTGGATAAGGTCAGGTGGTGCCACAGCCCCTGGCAAGTACAGTCTCTGAGGTATAATAAAGGCAACAGCTAAGTCTAGGGGAGGGTGGACGGTGAGGAAGTGAAGCTGGAAGATTTCAGAAGCAGAAGCACAAAATCAGCTTTCGGACAGACTGGAGTTCAGCAGCTGGGGAAGCTGAGAGCAGCTGACACAAGCCCAGCTGCTGGCCTCGTTTACCTTCTGGCTGATCACCATTTATAAAGTCTCACCTTAGGACGCCTAGCAGTTTTCCTTCTCGTTTTTTCCTGGCTCTTAAGAAGTCAAATCCAAGTTTTATCTCTGGAGCGTCAGGCAGAGGCAACGGAACAAGGATCGATACACACAGGCCGAAGAATGGTGTTTCTCTCTTTTATTTAAAAACAGTGCTTCATTACCATATGCAAAGGCTGAGGCAGTGCTCCTCCTTCGCTTAGAGTTTATAAAAGCCAGCAACATGATCAATAATTTATACACATGGAGAGTAATACAAAAAAATAAGGAATAAAAGCTAAAGATCTAACTACTCCGACCTTCACAATTCCAGCTACTTGATAATAATAGGAGTAACCCAATGAATACTGTATGGTCTGAAAGCTACTATACAATATGATTCTTAACGAGAAGGGAAGGGAATTCGAGACTGTCACAAAGCCCTGGGGTGCTTCTCTGGAGTTAGCAGGGAAACAGGACCCTGGGCAAGCAGCTCGGGTGTCCTAGGAAGTGATTCGGGGGGGAGGTCGGGAGGGGAGAGAGAAGGCTAGGTGGTCGATTACATAAGCATCCCATGTAATGCCCCATGCCCCAAAGGTACCTGTTTTGCCATGGCAATGGGAGGGGCTGAGGAACAGCATGTTGCATGTAGGGATGGTCCGGTCCCTGCCATGGGGAGTGGGGAGAAGAGGAGAGGTTCTGTGGCATTTTGAGCCTTGCAAAGATTTGGACTGAAAAGCACAGAGACTCAGGTAGGTCAGCCTGTCAGGGACAAGTACACTCCACCGGCTCTCTTCTCGCTTTGCAGCCCTAGCTTACGTGTGTCAGCCCCAGGTTTGCTCCAGCTATTCACAAGCAGAATATAACACAAGAAAAACAATTCATATCCCTTAGGGAAAAAAAGAGAATCAATTCATCACTCGATATATAATACAGCCAAAATGAGCTGCCGAAACAAGCACACACACAAATACTGTGAACAGAAGAAAAACACAAGAAAATGACTAAGCTGGGAGTCTTGATGGGGTATAGACATTGCTTAAAGCACTTATCAGTCCCCGGAAAAACCAAACCAAAAAACATTTTTTAAAAATTCAAAAACTCATGTACCCCCTGGGAAACTGGTGTTGGTAACAAAGGGCAGGGGGTGGGGAGAGAAAAGAGAATCACTGTTCCCTTCTTGCTCGCCAGTGTGAGTGGAGTCCTCATGTCACCGGCATGTACACAACTACCAGACAAGGAGGACCAAGTCCCTCTGCTGGTGGCCTCCTAAAAGGCAAGGCTTGAGTTTTGGCCGATGAGCAGTTCTCTCCGTTACCAGTCCCTGCCAACCAGCACTACCATGGCTGAATTGATCTACCGTTTTCCTGAGTAAACTGTAACTGGCTACAGTTTCGGTAACACGGATAAGAACTCAGCTACTACAGCCAACTGCAATACTTCAGGAATCCCCTCCATTCCTGGGCTCCTCACTCCTAGTGCACCTGATTGAGGAATCTGATTATTGGCTGCAGTCCGGTCTGTAAGCCTTATTTGCAAAGAAAGCTGCCAGGGACTCTACTGCTCTCACTAAACCAGAGGGCACACGCTGGCTTAGGACACCCAGAGCCTACTTGGAAAGGGCCCTGTTTCATGCTCTAGCTCTTGGATGGCTATTGCCTGGCTGATCAGTAAAGCAAGTATGAAGGAAGTACATAGGAAAAGCGAAGGGAGGGAAGAGGCTTTTGGACAGCAACATTTCCAAAAAAATATAGTGTTTTATGCAACAGAGAATCAAGTTTCACTGTGTATACTACAAATGGTCAAACATTTTCAAGAGCATGACAAAATAAAAACACACAAATTTACGTCTGATGTTCACCTTGCCCACTATTTTTTTCCTATCGTAAAACAGTGCAAACAGGTAACTTATGCTTTTGAAACACCACGACCCCTTCCCCACCCCCCCCAAAGTCCCTTTCCTCCTAGTATCTGGGGGAAAAATCTGCAATTCTGCAAATGTTACTGTGCTAGAGGGTTGCAAGCAGCAGAGAACTGGCTGAACTTGGCAAAAGGGGAAAGCTCATCAAAGTTTCCCCTTTTCCCTCCTTAAACATCTAAGTGCTTTCCAGTCTGTCCCTTGGTTGGCCTTGTTCTGCCAGAGGGAAGGGTGTTCATCATGCCCTTCTTGCATTATCCTTGGGGTTGCTTCCATCCCTGTGTGATGTCTCCCTCATGTCTGGAAGCTATATAACTAGTTACAGGATGGTAGTGACTAACCCACTGATCTGCTTGTTCTCTAGTAAAGCTTAATTCTAAACTGAGAGCAGTTCGGCCCCTGAGGAGTCACACATTTGAGGAAAAGCTGCTATCAGTGATTTCTATTGGCTAGATTTCCACTAGCTCCCCTCAAACTAAGAGTTGTGCCCCAGTCCACTTCTCAAGGAAAAAAAAAAGTTGGCTCAATTCAGACTGTGGCTGTTGGAGGATGATGGTGATAGGTTTTGTTAAACCTGAGAGCCTGACAAACGGTGAATCACAATGGCTGATCTGAGTGAATGGAAACTGAACTGAGCGACACAAGGAATTCTGGAAAATGCCTATGGGCAGCTCTCTGGGCTAAAAGAGGGACATGAAGATACAAAGTTCTCACTAGAGGCCTCCTTTAGGAGCCCAGCTTCCAAGAGTATAGAAAGTCCAGATCATGAACTACAGTAAAGCTGAAAAGAATCATGCACGTACTGTGATTCAGCATCCGCAAGTTTTCTGGAATTATCAGCCAGCATCCTCTAACAAACTCACGAAATGCCAGACTCCTCTGACTCTCTTTCTTAATACAGTGAGAACCAGAGTCAGGAACAGAGAAGCACTGCTGCTTTGAGGAACCTGCCTCTGATGGTTGACTGTATGGAGTCTCAAAATTCAAAAGGTGACCAGGAGCTTGATACTGTGAAGTCTAGATGCTTGTAAGAGCCCCAATTCTCAGTGTTGACACTGAAAACCAAAGACCCTTTTATAAAAAGCAGAACTTCATTTAGTCTTAGAAAAGGGAGCTGGAGGAAGCGGTGTTAAACACCATCCCTGGAAATGCAGCAGAAACCACTGGAAAGCACAGTGCTTGCCTTCGGAGGCCTCAGCCAGAACCAGCTGAACTGAGATGCACTAAAGGTGCCTCGAGCTCAAGATTCCGCCTCTCTTAAAAGGTCTGTGGGAGCTGCCTTCTCTACCTTTCCCATTATCCTTACCTCTTTCTAGGAAAAAAGAAGAGAAAAACTCTTAAACTCATTCTCCTACTCTCCCCTGCTATGGATACAACCATTTAGAATTTGGCCTAGTCTCCTCTGAGTAAGTGGCTTGCTATCGTTTGGGAATGGTCCCTTTTTGATCATGACCCCAAATTCCTGTTCTTTCCAGCTAAAGTTCTCCCTCAAAGCAAAAGCAAAAGCAAAATCCTCCCTGCCCCCATTCCCTAGAACTGTGAAAGCCCTGCATCCCATTCCCCCCTCCTCTAACTAAAATATTTATATACATACAACAAAAATTGTCTTAACAGCAACAAACCAAACTTTGGCTTGGGGTAGGGGGACCCTTAAAAATGGCCAATGGACCGGGCAGTTGGTGTCCCCTTATCTCTGTATTCCTCCCCAGAATCAGTAATAATTGCATCGAGGCCTCTAGCTTCCTTGACGTCGCCCCTAGTTTCAGGCACAGCCTCTCTCCCAGTTATGAGGCGAAACAGGATTCTTAAGGGGGAAAGGATATGTATTATACACGACAGGCCAATGCCCTCTCAGACACATCACTCTGTTTCCAAAGAATGCTTGATGCTGTCGTAGGTCAGTCATTTTAATTCAGGGACATGAGTCAGTTATCAGTCAAGAACATGTGTGGAGGCAGGAGTTAAAAAACAAAACAAAAGCAAACCCATAACAAACCAGAAGCTCCATGTCTCTGAATTACTCCCTTTAGCAGCTATCCCTTGGGTGAAAGGTCACCCTAGTACCAATGTGAATAGACCAGGGAGCCAAAAAGACCGTGCTTTTCTATTTCCTAATGCCTTCATTTTGGAAATGCTGTAGGACACTTGCTTTTATCAGTTATATCTAATAGCTAGAAGAGAAACACTTTCTCTCCTACCTTAATAATATAGAAAATTATAGCCAGACAGCAATGGCAGTGACTCGCTGCCGCTGCCGCTGCCACTACCACTGCATGACTCTTTCTGGCAATATAGAAGACCCTTCCCATTTCAGACCCTCATTCCAACATGGGAGGGCAGCAATCTCAGGGGGTCCACATTTTATGTCCTGTAGTGTTAATGTATACAAAGTGGTCCAGGTGGCTCAGCCGAGTGTCTTTGGAGGACAGTGAGAAGCTTGGCGGGATAGCCACAGGGCTCAAGACTGTGGATAGAGAAGTGACTCATAAAGGCTCTGGAGGATGAAAATTCCTATGGCTTTGGAGCAAGTACAAAGTGCCTCTGCCTGCCCTTACATGTCCTAATCACCAAAACTTCCAGGGACTGCTAACCTAGGACCTGGTACTCCACGTTTCCCCAGTTGATTCTTTATTCTATTTTTAAACTCTGTACTTTCTGAGGCAAAAAAAAAAAAAAAGTAAGAAATATCAGATCTTCTAATATTCATTTTCTCTTCCACACCCTCTTTAACGGCTGTGAACAATTTGTACTTCTAATCCTCAAGCTGTGCCCAGACATCTGGGGGAAATCTCGTCACTGGCTTATTCATTTCTCTGTCCCTGGGTCCTAAATTCCTGAATCTTATGGACACGAGAGCAGGGTATTAATATAAGAATAGATGAGCTAAGCTGTGGTTCAATTAAAGGAGAAGAAGCCCAGAAGGAATGCTAGGTTACAGGAACAAAAATAAATGATCTTTTTCATACTCCAGAGTTCATTCTGAGATTGGTTTCCTAATGAGGTGTTTATTATCCACAGTCTGAGAGCACGTTTGGAAATATCAATACTATAATTCCAAAAACTATGTCAACTGTCTCAGGCTGTTCATGTAAGATGATTGTAAAAAGAATGGAGAAGACAGGAGGGAAGAGGAGAGGAAAGCATCTTTTTAATTCTCCTGCTTTATAGGCACAAATTCCTATCTATCAGCATGTGGATTCCAGCCACAGCCAACCAGAATTGCCTGTCAAAGACCAGAAACTCAGAAGACTAGAAGAATATCCTGTTGCAGAAAGATCTCTTCCACTTCTGCTTGTCCCCCAGCCATTCAGCACCAGATACACTTTGGTAATTCTGTCTGCTAATTTCTGATCAGATGCATTTATCAGCTCCTAATGTCTCTCCTTCCTCCTTGACTGCCTCTTCCGTGATTGATAGAATAAGCTAAGCACGGACATACAGACATGGAAATGCATTATTTTTTTTTTTTTACCACAGTTAAAAAAAAAAAAGAAAAAAGAAAAAATGCACAATCTTTGGAACAAAAGAATTAAAGGCAGAAATTTAAAGGAAAAATACATATTCAAAGAACATAGTGAGGTATAAAAAAGTATTCTTTCTTTTTTTTGTGTTTTTTTTTTTTGTTTGTTTGTTTTTCCTCTTCATCTTGCTATAGAGTTCCTCTACTAGTAAATATTGCAATAGCCAGGCCTCATGAACTGGGGGGCTGTCCCATTTGCAGGGGTCTCACGTCACTTCAGTAGGGGGCAAATCGGCTGTAGCCACCTCGGTATAAACTCGCCTGCAGTAATCAAAAACAACAATAATTAAAAGGTTGATGAGAGAACCATTTAAAGTGAAAAAAAATGTCCAGAGGAGGGATCTGGAAACACAGCCTCCTTTGAAGCCTCAAAGCAACTCATCAAGCACTGCCTTGGGCAGTGAAGTCACGACACTAATTTCTGCCTCTAAGGTGCTCCAACCAGGGCCCAACACATTTATTGCTGACCTGATATTCTCAAGGAGAGTATGATGACATTTTATTTCATGATTTACATGAATTAGCACAGAAGGGAAACAGTACACAGTTGAAAACTAGTTCTGGAAAGAGTTTGATTTTTAAAAGCACAGGTTTCTGTTTACCTTCACACATCCTTATAATCCTGATGGAAAACAGATCATCAGTTTCTCCTTCTCACATAAGACTCATAGGCAGTGTACATTACTTCTGACATGATCTCTGCCATGTGTGGTCACAGCCCGTGTTTAAGGTGGTGCTGCATCTAAACCTGATTCAGTCTTTAATAAAGTCTATTTCCTCTATCATCTACAAAGCACACCAACTAGGCTATTTCTTGACACATTCACATTTATACATATATATATATATATATATATATATTCACATTTATACATATATATATGTGTATATATATATGTATGTATATGACTTTATCTAATGGCTATATATATATTCACATTTATACATATATATATATGTATATATATATGTATGTATGTATATGACTTTATCTAATGGCTTATCTCTTTCAATTAGAAGTTTCCCAGGAATGTATCATTCTCAGGCCATTCTTTTAGCATAGGATTTATATTATTTTAGGATGAAAGAAAACCTCAGGAACTTCCACCACTGCCTTTATGATGTAATGCTCTACTTCACTTATAAACATATATTCACTCAGGACCTCTATTACTTCCTTCCACAAATCTTCATCAGTAGAAATCTGGTGTGAGAAGTGACTTTCTCATAGTCCTGTAGGTTTTACATTTTACACTTCATTCTGTCTCCTTTTCAAACAACTTTGCCCACGTTCAGAGGTAGTTGCCCAGTTGCATTTTGGATTAGAGAGCAAGCCTGGCATGCGGAGGTGTCACTGTGGAACGGCTTGTCTTTGTTGCAGCCTGTGAGCCCTGATCACTGAAACTGGAGGCACCTAAGCCAACATATTAATACTGCAGTCAGGATGTTGGTCGGAAGAAATTATGCTACTTCTATGGACTTCTTCAATACCTCTCTCAAAAACACCATATTTTGCCACAACTGTTATCCATAATCAATAATTGATAATAATCAATAAAATATGCTCACAAAGCATTCACTTGGCAATTTCCAGTACTACCTACCAGAAGGGTTAGGAATAGCAGGAACAACTTTTAGATTTGTATTTTAAACTTAAGTTTTTGAAAAGCTTACTGTGAAAACTAGAGAGCCTTATGCTCCATGCTCCTTTGCCAACACCTATCAATGAAACTATGCCACAGGTATGCACTCAACATTTGAACCAACAGAAAACATTCACCAGTTCTCCTATTTCTCTAACAAATGATGCCAATACTTGGGGCACACTGTCACTGATCATTCCTTTCTGCTGCCCTTAACCAGGCCATGTGGCTCACATTATAATAACTTACAAATAAAGAGGGTGACATGAAACTTCCAGGTAGATCTGTGTGGCTTTACTACCCTGACAGTGGACGAAAGGCTGAATTTACTACCTCCCTTTTGTAGTCTATGGGTAAAAGAAGGAATAAAATGGTTTTATAAAACAATGGTGTATATACTTACCACAGCGCCAACTCCATAGCTAGCGGCAGGGGCAAGGGCATGGTAGGGGTCGGCTGTGTACACCCTGCCATAACTGGAAAGAAGAAACACAATCAGACAGATAAAGAAAAGTGTGTGATCTAAAAAAATTAAAGGGATTACTGTGCTAAAGACTTGTGAGTCACTTTGGTCTTGGATTATCACAAAGAAACTAGAATTATGAGGAATAGAAAAAAATCTTTTTATTTCTACTCCCAAATGCCATCAAATGCCATAACTGAAAAATTCTTAAGTACTTCCATAAAATGGAAAAGAAAGGAGTTCGAGATGAAGAAGAGAGAGACTGGAGTCAAAGCCAAATCAGAGATGAGAACAAGAAAGAGGGAGCGGAGGATACAGTCAGTGCCTTGCACTTTAGGCATGACAGAGGCCATCAAGAAGTCTGCAGAAAGCCCAGGCTGGCAAGATGCCCAATGTGCTAAGAGCTGCTGTGGAAACAGTAAAGGGAGGAAAATGGGTGACATTTTGGGATGGAACAGCTCTCATGCATCCCGAAGCTCACCTCTGTCTCTGTACATACCCGTCGCTGTAAGCTGCGGCAGCGGCTGCAGCAGCGGTGGCTGC
This sequence comes from Cacajao melanocephalus, assembly GCA_963573385.1. Taxonomy (NCBI): domain Eukaryota; kingdom Metazoa; phylum Chordata; class Mammalia; order Primates; family Pitheciidae; genus Cacajao; species Cacajao melanocephalus. Next base: position 232,316 of record CAUYLG010027872.1, on the reverse strand, counting down.
GGTTGCAGTAGCAGGCTGTGCATATCTGTAGGCTGCATATCCACCCTACAGGAGAGAAGAGAACTGACTTTACAGATACCTCTCCCCCCAGGGGTACAGAAAAACACACACCCGCCCACACACAGACGTACATACACATAGACGCAGGGACTGACACAAACATAAGACACACACATGGGAAGAAAATGTTTCAAACTGCATCAGTCTGCATGTTATTATTCCTCCAATAAAAAATTAAGCTCTATGATATGCAAGGATTTGCTTTCCAATTTGTGATAGTATTAAAAATAAACTTTGGTAGTAGCTGTTAAATATAAGAAATGAAGATACCATTTTGGATCTGTCTTACTTCACAGACTTTGTTGGAACTTTCGAAAGTGAAAACATTTACAGCAAATTGGGAGAACTCTGACTGACAAGAAATATAAATTATAAATTTAAAACACATTAAATCTACATGTGCCGACTTCAGATTCTCTACTGTGTTCTTGGATTAATTCATTAGTAACAGACTACAGCATATAACAGAAACTTCTGCTCCATCCGGCCTCGCATGTCTGCCAAGAAGCTGAGATAATCAGGTCATATTTAGAAGGAAAAACAATGCAGACCAGGGGTCAGCAAACTTTGGCCTGTGAGCCAATGCAGCTTGCCACCTGTTTTTGAAAGTACTTGTGACAGAGACCAATGTCCTACGAAGCCAAAAATATTTACCACCTGGCCCTTTACAGAAAGTCTGCCAACTCAGATCTACACTTCATACTTGAGCAAATTGGTTACAAATTTCTGAGGATTCTTTGGCTGGATTCAAAGAGCTCAGGAACCCTGCTTCTAGCATTTAAACTGCATTTCCCTTCCCTAAAAGGTTTTGAGATTCTTACATACTAATCTTACAGCAGACTTTGAGCTTTTCTTCCAGTGGTCCAAATATCTCAGTCCTAAAGAACTTCTAACCATCAAAACCATCACATCCTTCTATTTCACCTCAGTTTAGACAACCCAAATATACAAAAGGTTTTCACTATCAAGGTGAACCATGTACTCTTTCAGAAAGTATTTCAGAGACAATCACAACAACAAATGCTTGCCACATGAGACAGGATATTTTAAAAAGTGGCAAACTCTACTTTTTATTATGTTTCTTTACCCTTCTAGAATTCATCTATTTTACCTAAACCTAATTCAGATGCAAATTTTTATTATAGCCTTTCACTATCAAAAACAGCCAAGTTCAATGGACCCAACTGGACATGAGTTCAGCAGTGGACAACAGCGTGAGCATTTTATTTCTGTGGGTAAAATGTGCCCATTTCTCATAAATACCTGAAGGTTTTTGCCCTTTGCTTTCTACTTTCTAGTTTTTCAAATTTTCGATTTTTTCTAAATCTACAAAAGAAATTTTGAATTTACTTCTGCATCATTTCTTGGGATGGAGATAATGGGACCCCTGTTCTTCTTAGCCATCTTACTTACATGGCAGGTCCTAGCTTGCTTCTTTTATTTCTGTTACACCTTATTTTAGAAATACCCATAATTTCTTATGAGCTTCTGTAGGTTTTTGCTTCTTTCTGATATAATTTGTGCTTTCTCTAAATGAAGAAACTGCACTGTGAGAGGACACTTATTCCTGCTCTTCAAGTTTACGCTGCTTGAAGTCAGGATGGTTTTAAACGCACTTAAAAAAATCCCTGACTGGCTTTCAGTGATTACACATTATTCCTCCTTTGTTTTTCAAGTGAGTGACTTAGAAAGTAAACATTTCCTTGTTAATTACAAATTCTTCTACAGATCTAGGAAGACTCTAATTAATATTACCAAACACTGACAATGAAATAGTAATGAATGGGAACATGGCAGAAAAGCACCCTTGGGGGCCGTTTCTGGTCAACATGGTTCCTTGAAATTCTAGCCAGGTCTATGGAAATGGACAGGCTAGACAGATCTAGGCAAAGCCATACATCCTGGCCACAACATAATTTAATTAACTAAAGCATGTCTTTACCTTATTTCTTTTATTTTTAAGCATCTAAAACATGAAATGAAGCAATAAAAGCATTTGTTAAACAGAGCAAATGTTAATTACTGTTGGAATTTTAACACTAAAATAAACCCTAGTAATTTTTCATTATAACTAGAGATGGTTCCATTCATTTAGAATTTGTTTGCTAGTGTAAAGTTATAGCAGGGCTATTTAGTAAAACTTCTTTGCGAACAAGGGTAATTCAGCATTATACTCTTTAGTATTACTCTAGACATCAAAGTAACATTAAAAACTTTTAAAAGTTAAGGCAATAAAAGCAGTGAAAGCCCAATTCATGTTTACCTAAGTAAAACAATTAAAAACTGAAGTCTTATGCCATATGGCAGAGGTATAAATTCTTGCAAAGGGATACTGAGGTTCAAAAGTACTCAGCCAAGGGTAGTCTTCACACTTGACTCTCAGGAAATCTGAGTGAAGTACTGGAGGTACAGTCTTTGAGTATTCTATCCTATCACAGCTTTGAGCTGTATTCTACTCATCCTGGAAAAAAGAGGCTCTAAGTGAGGCTGCTGAGAGAACCAATTTCCTCGCATTTTCCTAGGCCTACAGGAAGCCATCAGAACCTCAGTGGTTTAGGAGTAATGTTATTGCTAACGAAAACAATTCAAATGGATCAGACCATGGAAAAGAATCTTCCTTCCAATCCAGAAGGAGATGGAGAGACTCTATCTGTAGCAGTTCCTTCTTTTATAATTGAACTCTGACTTTGAAGTTTAAATTTGATGAAGTTCTCTGCTTTTCAAGTTGAAGAAAACAGAACAGAGTTGCAAATATTTTACTGAAAACAAAAGGCTTGAGAAGAATATCAGCATTAAGAAAAAACACATTAATAGTTTTTTTTTAAAGCAGAGGACTTCAACATGATTATTCTCCTAATTACTTTATAATAATAGCATTACAGAGAAACCTTTAAAAGGAGGACTATTTTAGGACAGATAGGCAATATCCTACTAAACTAACTTGGTAATTCACTAATGACTACTTCAAAAGTAGAAAAATTAATTGTGTATCATGAATGTATTCCCCTCTTTCTCTCTCTCTCTCTCACACACACACACACGTGCACAAACACACTCTTACTCGAAAGTATTTCTGCTTCTGCTTAACTAATTCAACAAAACATATTATAAAATGTAAGACAAAAAAATTCAGATGTATTTATTTCTATTCTAGATTTCAAAGTGCACAGAAATTTCAGGCTGAGAAACCGTTTTTTCAACTTTCACTCTTACCAGAAAATCTAAAGACTTTTATAAAACATGAGAACAAATTGCAGTTTGAAACACCAAGGTTTTCATTACCGTTTCTTAAGTTTTTCAAAAAGAACGAGGGTGGGAAGGAGGTAGGAAAGACAGGGTTCAGGCGTGGGGAGGGATATGGCGCCACATTTATTAATCACATTAAAAACTAAGCATGCCAACATCTGGAGCTAAAACAACCAGCAAAATCACCACGTTCAGACTCGTATTGGCTAACTCTATCTATCCCAGCATTCTCTTGGGACAGCGGTTTGCCCTAGGCTCTACCACAAGCTCGGTGAAGTACACAGCCTCAATTACTAGAGCGTGCAGCCACAACGACCTGGTATTACGGAAACAGTCAGTCACCACTTGAGTTAACATTCCATACCCTAACGACTGGCCCCTCCCCAGCCCAAAGAAATAGTAAATCTTGCCCACCCTAGCCCTGGCCCACACCACAATGTTAATAATTATAACAAGCAGTAACCCATCTGTTATATCAGAGAAGGGAACAGAGACTCCACTGAGAGATTTAGAGTGAGATGTTAACATTTCTTCAGCTGACTGCACAAACAAACAAACAAAAAAAGAGGAGAAATAATTCATTTGGAGATATGAAGTCATGAAATAGCTGATGTGTATTGCTTTTAACCATGCACTGATGCAAAACTGAAGCAACCATTAATAATAAAAATTAAAAAGGACATATGTATTTACACACAATCAGACCTGTTTGATCTGAAGCAGTTTGCAGATTCTATCTGTGTGTGATTTGAAATAAAACAAAAAATGGGGATTAGCATGGCCACAGCACACCCTAATGTAGGAGGGCACACACGGACGGTTTTTTGGAACTCTGATAGCTGGATAAATTTGGCTTGGCTAAGCTTGATTCAAATACACACATGCCCCTTTAAAAAGAATTATTCTTATTCCTTTGCAATTCATTCTGAGTGACTCCTGGTGTCCCCAGCGGGGCCGCCCAATGCTTCATCGCTCCCCTATTCAACCTGTCTGACGCTGGCAATATAATACAGTCCTGACCCATAGCACTCACATGTATGCTTGCCCTCTGTCAACAACCAAATATTCTAATCCACAGCATTCTTCTAAAATATTTCCTGTGTTTAGGAACTGGATTTTTTCACCTATCTGTAATATATCTCTGACTTCAACTTCCAGTTTCTTCAAAGGAAAATGCCTCTGAAAAGTTGGCTTTAAGATCATTTCCACAGTGTTTTCTGCAGTTGCTAAAGCCTCAGTTTTTCATGGCTCAATGTCATCTCCTAGGGCTTTTCTACTCTGCTCTGAACCAATCTTATCATCTAATTAACTTTATGATGTTGCCATGTTGACCACATGATCTTTCAGCACAGTTCTGTAGCTGTCTTTTAATCTAGAGCAAAATAGAATAGAATAGAATCCCCCCCTATAGCTGACCTTTATCTGCATATTTATTAATTTAATCTCACACTGGTAAGACTTTTGCTTTGTCTTGATTTTAATCTAGCTTTTAATTTTATTTTTGTTTAAGGTTTACATTAAAACAGGACTTTGGTGAGCATGTGATGTCAAGACACCTTCTTTCTACCCAGAAGACAATGACATTATGTGACACTGAGGAGGAGAGTGTGTTTTTCAAGACCAGCAGACAAAATGAAAGCTTGTTACCTACATGTAGTGTATAGATCAATAGAGCAGGAGGGTTGGGGGGATGGGGGGGTAAGGAATGGCAAGTGTGATGCTTAAAATCACTACAGCAGAGTAGAGATCTATTCCAACTAGCGTGGATGTTTAATGCTGGGCCTCCAGGAATCACTTTATTTATCCTTGAATGATTCTAACTCCCTCTTTTTCCTCACCATCTCCTCAGCCTTGCTGAGAAACATGGTTCCAGGAGATACAGAGTTATTCTGTGGCAAAATGGCATCACTGATCACAGAAACTTACAATAATGGTGATACTGTCACTGCTTTTGATTGAGGTCTATCTCCTTTGAAAAGTACTTACGAAAAAAATTAAAGTATTGAAATTTTATCTTATTATTTAAAACTGGGGTTAAGGGAAAAAACTGCCATGATCAACTTGATTATTTCTACGGTAGATGAGAGATGATTTTCAATAAATCAAACCTTTCAAACATTATTATTCCACATCTCCCCAAATTAGTTCATTTCCAAAATCTTGCTAGGTAGCCACATAAATAAACTGGATTGTGAAAAGCCATCGACTATTTTCTTTCTCCTAGCATCCAGCTATCAGCAATCTTTCTAACAAGTGTGCTATTATCCAAATGAACTCACTGATCTTCTCAGGTGAAAGGAGAAGAGGGCAAGGGAAATGCATGTCTCAATTTTTGAGTCCCGTAAGTCTAGATTTTTAAGGCAACTTAAAACTTATGTAGCAGCACAGCCTAATTACTACTGATACTTCACTACAGGGCCCAAGGTGGGAGATTCAGGAATCCTATTTGTACAGTTTGACTTCCTCTTTTTTCTCTTTTCTAAATTTATAGTAGTAAGAAAATGTCCCCAACTGTTAAGATATAAATATAAAAAAACAGTTTAAATAACACAGGTAAATGTGATTGACAAATTAAAAGAGGTGGCAGTGATGGGACAGTGCATATTACACACCTGGCTGGGATATGTGTCAAGAGGACAGGAGCACTTAATTTTGGAGGAAGTGCCATTATGTACAGAATGTGACTGTGTGCACTGCTGAGGTAGCAGGGCTTAGATCACACGCTCACAAGTCTTGATTGTCCAAAAAAGCCTCTGTTCCCATCTCTAACGTGGAGCTGGAATGGTTAGTATAATTCAATTTTTTCACTGCAATCCACAATCTGATTGATTGGCAGGTCACACTGGCACTCCTACCTGAGGTATTTTAGCGCTAATGATTGGTTCCTGTAAGACTATTCTATAACAGAACACAGGAAGAGCAGTTCAAAAAACACAGCTGTGGAAGGAAAACAATCATACAAAAAGCCCGCTAAGGGGCCCACCAGCCTTTTCTTTCCTTTGGATGCAAGCATGCTTTTCACAGGAGGTGAATTAGGAGCAGTTTGTTATCCCATTTAAAAGGTGAATTAGGGAGAACTATGCCTTTTCTATTGGTCAGAAAGGAAGAGGGAGGGGTGGATACATAATCTAGCTGCCACACTCCCAAATCCTATCACGGGGTAGGTCTCTTTACAAACTAGGAACACAATTGCTAGATCAGTTCTCCAGAGAGGAATGTGCCATCAAAGAAACAAAGAAAATGGCTAGCAGGAATCACTGTCTAAGAATGGAATAGTGAAAGGGATTACAAAAACCTTGCAAAATTAATAGCCTAAATTAATTTTACTTAAGCAAAAACAGCAATTTAAAATCTTCTCCCTCGTGTCTTCTCTTCAAGCTCCGATTCGGTGCACTTTTTATGCTAAACTCTCTATTCCTTCTGTTTCTAATATGCCTTTCAGAGGAAATAAGAACTAAATGTATACTGACAGATTTCCACAGATGGGAAAATGTAAGGAGAGAAGAAGCAGAACAAACTCAAGGCAATAATAATTTTTTGTTGTTTGTGTGTTTCTGAAGAAGTATCCTTTGCTCCCTCACATGTGCAATAGAGAATACACAGGTTTAAAAGCAAGTTATATTAGGCCTAACTCAGTAGTTACCTCATAATGTATTGTTGCTTTTCATGTTTAGGCGTAGATATTATTTCAGCACTAGTGACCAACTTTCTCCTCTAAATAACTCTGCTTTGAGATAGGAATTAAGAAATAATAACATTACTCTTCATTACTTTCATTAACAAGGGGTCACTGGTCCAAAAAAATCACTTCAGCAAGAAACACTGAATTACTTGTGTTTCACACAGTAAGATAATCCACTTAGTGGATTAAAAAAAATCAAGAGTATTTTATTAATAGGTACAGAAAAATCATGTCTCAATAAAATCTTACATTGTAAAGTAAGGAAATGAGAGAACTATTTAAAAAAATTGGTTGGCTGATTTAACAAGGTTGAAGTAGACAACTTTTTTTTTTTTTTCTGAGACGGAGTCTAGCTCTGTTGCCCAGGCTGGAGTGCAGTGGTGCAATCTCGGCTCACTGCAACCTCTGCCTCTGGGGTTCAAGTGATTCTCCTGCCTCTTGGCCCAAGTAGCTGAAACTACAAGTATATGCCACCACACCTGGCTAATTTTTGTATTTTTAGTAGAGATGGGGTTTTACCATGTTGGCCAGGCTGGTCTCGAACGCCTGACCTCAACCGCCTGCCTTGGCCCCCCAAATTGCTGGGATTACACACATTAGCCACCATGCCTGGCCAAAGTAGGCAAGTCTGAATAAAATATAAACAGGTTGTATTTGAGAAAAAAATCTCCAAATAAGAAAGTTATTAGAGGCCGGGCACAGTGGCTCATGCCTGTAATCCCAGCACTTTGGGAGGCTGAGGCAGGTGGATCACTTGAGGTCAGGAGTTCAAGACCAGCCTGGCCAACATAGTGAAACCCTGTCTCAAAAAAAAGAAAGAAAGAAAGAAAGAAAGATATTAGAGAAAAAAAAAACTTGATTTAAGAAGTAATTCAAATGGAAAATCTTGCTCTAATAGACCAGATTTCAAGAAAACAAGTTAAATAACATAAAGATGAGTTTCATGAGAATATGGACACTAATGTACATGGGAGAATGTACATGCTAACATTGTATGTAAGTATGTGTATTTAGAAATGTGTAATCTGGTATAAAAGTAGGATAGATACCCCAGTTCTCAAGCTTCACTGTGAATGTAGGAAAAAAAGGTATCTTTTATTACTTGTTGAAAATATTTTGATGAAAGAGGTGGATTTTAATTAAAGTACAAAGAGAGGTAATGAAATATGGATTAGCTGGGTTTTATGCCTGACTGTATTAATAATTTATGTAATTCTGGGTAAGCCTCTGAGAAATATATCTATACATGAAGGTTGGACCAAATCATGGCTAAGGTTCCTTCAAGTAGTTATTAAATTAAGGCATACCTTTATAGGCCTACACTAAGTAGTATGGGTGAGTCACCTGTACCTCGAAGAACTGTATTATTCCATCTCTACTGCCTGCAAAACACAAAATCTGTGAGTGCATTCTGTAAGTGCATTAACTTTTTTAGGTTGCTTGAGAATCTCTGGTAGACTGTGAAAACAGTTCACTAAAAAGGTTCTCTTACTGATTTTGGAAAGTAAGGGTGGAGAAAGCATTTCTACACAATTTTAACCTATCCCCACAGAATCATTTCATGCTGACAAGTTTTTCTTATAAAAATTCTCTCTTGATGACTTGAGTGATTAGATCAAGCTTGCATTCAGAAAAAGTCCATCTGAAGAGGTCATAATAAAAGACTTTAAAACTCAAAAACTTCTACTTTGTCAATTACTTTGTCCACATTTCAAATAATATGTGACAAACAATCATGGAACTTTAGTGATAGCTAGACAGTTTAAATAACGAGTTATATATTAATATGGCTAGTAAAATTAGCAAATCTATGATAGTCAAATGGCTGTAAGAAGAGTCTGGGTTGCTGATTATGCTACTCATTTCCCCCAATGGCTCTTAAGAACTAAATGTCTGGCGTTTTCTCATTACTACACACTCTTCGCTGGCATGGTTTCCTTATTTCACTATCACAAGGACATGCTCTCTCAAAGTATGTAAAATAGGAAAATGTACATATCAGAAAGCTTATTAACCTCTACATAAATCAAAGCTCTAATGATCTAAAGAGGGATGTGAAATGAGAAGAAAAGCAGAAAAGGGAAAGAGCTGGTTAAAGGCTAAGCTAGTCCTGTTATTTATGTATGCAAATGACACGACAATAATAAAAGACTTTAAACCTGCTGATCATCTCACAAGTAAATTAATGATCCACAGAACGTCTGTGGGGTATAGGGAAGGGAAAAGAATATGTCCAGTAGACTGACCCTAGCAATGATCAGGAAACCCAAAGGCTTAGTTTTTGCACCCAGGGGCAAGCGCAGTGGCAGAGAAGCATGCTTGCATTCTTAAATATATAAATATTTATATATATATATCCACAAGGAAAAAGAAAATAAAAATTAAATAAATTGAAAGGAAAAAAAAACTAAACCAAACCAAAGAAACAGAAAAAAAAGGCTGGCTTGTCAGGGGATGGGGGTCGAGAAGGCCCCAGTGTGTGTACTTACATAGAGGTCAGCACCGTAAAATCCGTCCTGGTAAACCACACTGCAGAAAATCCACACAAAAACAAAAACAAAAAAAACAAAAGAACAGAAACACATTCCGGTTATTGAGGACGGCAGCATGCACATGCGCTCTACACAGGCAGGTGATGTATGAATACATAACCAGGGCTTGGGGCCTTAGCAAGTTGGTGAGAAAAATGTGAAAGTGCACACAAACGTTACACAGCTCCAGGACATGCGAGGAGAGGGAAAGGTGTGCAAAACTGGAATGTGCAATCTGAATATCTGGTAATTAAAGTAAGATTAACACAGTAAAAAACACACCTAAAAGAGCTTATTATACCTATCTAAAATCTGCTGGCTTGGAAACAACTTTTTGTACGTGGGGTATTTTTTTTTTTTTAAAAGCTTGCCCTAGGAGGAAGTTTCCTTTTAAAGAGCTTACAAAGTAGGGTAGGGGTGAAGAGGGGTTTAACATGAAAAAACTGAACCCAAAGAATTCTACTAGGGCAGGGCCTGTATGCAAAGTATGTTTTAAAATTATTTTTAAGTATTTTGTTTTCAGTATTGTAATAATATGTAAATATTTTTCTGATATCCATACATCACCTGCTTTTTACCCTGCACATTAGACATGCGATAAGATTTGGCTGATCACACAAGCATGCAAAGTATTATTATTCAGCATTTTAAGAACCAATGCAACACCTCAGAAAAAACAAGTCAATCAATTCTGACCAAAGTAAACAGAGAAATGTAATTAAAAAAAAAAAAAAACACAACCAAAAATACCCACAATGCATTGCTTTCACAAGCAGAGATAATGAGCTAAAGGTTAAGGTGATTGGTCCAAGGTCCAAGAATTGAAAGGTGCAGTGGGGATCCCAGATAGTAACAATATAATCCAGAGTGGGAAGGAGTAACTGGAAGATTTTAAGGGTTCTTTTTTGACTACAAGAGTATTCATGGAATTCTGAAAAATACAATTGATAACTGAAGTTCTGGGCTTGACCAAAGATCATCCTGTCTTATTTAAAAGAATAAAACTGAGAAGGTAGCTGGTTAAGAATAGAAGGGTTTATTTTCCTGTTTAGATAATGAATTTGTAGCAAACAGACAATCCATGGCTTCAAAAAAACAAAAAAACCTAAGCAACACTATATTCTTAAATATAGATTTCCAAACTTTTGAGGTATTTTTGTGCATACAGACTTTCCCCAAAACATTATTTTGGGACCAAAAGACATGGAATAGCAGTAGAGATAAAAGATAAAACTTTCTTCTTCATATTTGTTAAGTCAAGATCAGGTTGTTTTAATTTAGATAATCTGTTTATTCATTATTCAACTAAACAAGCTGGAAATTTTCACCACTACCTTCTCTGTTACAATAAACAAGCTGGCAAGTAAAGTAATCAAATCGTATTTTTAACTTGAATATGAAATAACTTATTTCTTATAGGTAACTAGAATGTTTCTTAATTCTATTTCCAGTGACATTTGGTTGTATTTACAGGATAGCATGGTCACATTTTGGAATGCCCCAAATATGCTATGCCCTTGTATCACACAACAGGGAAATCAGACTCATCTCTGATGTTTATTTAGCTAAGTCCCTTCCATTTTCATAGTCTCCAGCTGCAGTTAAAGTCTGATATTAGAAAGTAATCTGCCTCCTAATTGCATTTTAGTGAAAAAAAGACTTGTTCAAAATGAGAAGGTTGATAAAATGGAAAGCATTGAGACCAAGTGGTGATTAATTACACTTCAAAGATCTTAGTAAGGGGATATAGGCAAAGATTTACAAATATGCCTTCTATAAAGAAGTGCTGGCATTAAAAACAGGAATACATTTTACCCTAAGTCAAATCACTTACTGGGAATATTCATCTAAATTCTGGAAGAATTCCAATATTCCCTGTATCAAGTGCCACAAGGAGGCTAGAACATAATGATTCATGACGAAATTAGTTTACTAGGCTGAAAAGCAATTCTAGGCCATTCCCATGAAATACTGGACTTATTCCTTGCCATCTTCCATGTAAACAGGTGCTTTAGTTAATAAAAAGAAAACATGGGAAATTAGTGTTCAATGTAATGCACAGAAGTTGACATGATTAGACATAAAGATAAAATATCTTTGAGTAAATATATATCTGACACAGACTTGGTAGAGAATGGGTTCTCAAGTTTGGCCAATATACTGAAATGACTACATTGAACAGGACTTAATTCAACCACTTTATACAGTAATTCAGCAATGTTCCAAAATAAAGAAGTCCCATGTTTCTGGTGAGTAGACTCTCATCGCAAATATGAAAGTAAACTCTCTTGGATTACAATGGAAGACATTTCACAAACAATTTTCCTAGTGTGTAAAGCTTCCAAAAGTTCGGTTTAATGTTTCATATGAATATTTCTTAATAAAATAATACTGCATATTCACTTCTTTAAAGAGATGTCAGAGGTTGAAGGTCAAAGGTCAAGTTGAGAGAAAAAAGGATTAAAATTAAAGTAAGTAATGGCATAAGATGGAGATGATGGAATGCATATGATTTAAATGTCTACAAACTCCAAACAGAAGTTAATTTCTGAAGCAGTTCCCTTCCAGTGTCTTTTGGAGCCTGCCCACTTCAACATACCTTGTCTAATAAAAATATTTTAACTCTGTGGAACAGAGAACTTCTAATGGTACATTCATTTGGTCTATTAATCAATGAATGAATGCTAAATTAGTACATCTCAAGGCTAAGCCAATTTCGCCGTCAGAAAAGGACATACAAAGGAGGCTCCTTCCCTTTATATTTTAACTAAGTAGCAGCCAATAAACTTCTCTGCTGCTACTTATTCCTCCATAAGAATACCCAAAAAAAAAAAAAAATCTGTCATAGGCAGAGAAAAGATAAAGAGAAATGTCACATCTTTGATGAGGAAGTCCTTGGTACAACTGATTCTGAAAGACCACTCTTTATAAAAATTTACATTTTAGGCTGACACTTGAGAAACCACTAAAAATAAAACCTGCCATCTTCACTCCTTTTCCCCATTCAGTAACAAAGGATTTATTTGTTGCTATGGAATCATTCCACTGCATGAGACACCCTCCATAAAAAATCAAATGGTGAAGGATGCTCAGCTACAGTCGTTGTTTTACCATCATTCAGAAGCCAACTGCAGTTTAACTCTTCCTACTTCTCCCTCTCTCCCTTGATTCAATTGGACTTGGTTCATCTCAGAATTAACCTCTTTTAATCAGTTTCCTACAAAGAAAGCAAATCCATTGTGGGTAACTAGCTCTGCTGCTCACCACCCAGGCAGTGAAACCAAAGGGGAGGACACATGTGACAGCCTCCACCCCAACACGGGGTGATGATAAGGGGGTGAACACAGCAGATGCAGGCTTGTACTACAATCTCGAGCTCCTCTTTTGGTTCTCTGCAGTAATGTTAATCCATAATCGTGCACTGCTGAGTGAACTTCATGCCAACACACTGCTAGTAAACACAAGATGGTTCTGGCTACTGTTTTAAGCCATTAACATGAGGGCTTAAGGTGGCCAAAATGAAGACTTATATAATGAATTGACATTTTGTTACATTCTGATGATGGTATATTTTGGTTCTTGTCATCTAATCTGTTAATTTGCAAATATTCACTAAATGTCTGCTATGTAACACGGCAACATCCCAGAAGATATGAGAGGGCCATGGTATTGTTTTCTTGTTCAATTGTTAATTTTAGAAACATACTGATTTTGGAATCTAACGCTTACCCTGGATAGGCGGGGATGGCTGTTGGAGGCACCGCTCGGACTGCACCATATACTGTCCGCCCTCTGCCCCTCAAATGGGCTCCTCTGAAAGCGGCTGCCGTGGTGGCTGCAGTAGGGTAAGGGAAGCCAGGAACTAAAGGGAGACCCAAAATATGACAGAAATTTCAACTTGCATTCCTATTGAATACAGGGTATACAGTCACAACTTTCTATGAACCAATTATAGAAAAGATGAAAAGATATGAACCACATCTTTATTGAAACAGTGGCATGCATTCAATAAACCTCCTACCCTGGGTCTCTCAGTGGGCAAGAAATGGAAAGAGAGACCCAACATGCAAAAGCAAAAGATTCCATGCCTCATTCATCACAAATCTTGAGTGAGCCTTCTCTGTTCAATTTCGGCTTTACAAGGCAAGTAAGAAACAGGTCAAGAAGCTCTGGGAATGACTGCCATAACAAGAGACTTTTAATTACTGTGGGCAGTCTAAATCAGATTGACATAAACTCTTCAACCGGTCAGTTATTATTAGGCTTGCTTCCACACGTTAGTATGTGCACATAATAATTATTACTCAAAAAGAACATTATTTTTGCATTTTTACATGGTACCAACCTCCAAGGCACACAATAGTCTTTAGACACTTCATTTCATTAGTCAATTTCATTCTTTTATCTAAAACATTTTAATCCACAAATGTAAGGTGAGGGAAACCACTCCTCCCCTGTCCTTTGAAGAGGCAGACAGTTTCTAAGGGCCTCATATCCAACGAGGCAGACAATTTCTAAGAGCCTATTTTAAGTGTGCTGTCCTCTGGAAAGCATGCAGAGACACTGATTCCATGTTCACTGAATCCTTTTTAATTATACCTCTTGCTGGAGTAAAATGGCTCAGGTCAAAATGACTTCAGAGAGATCATGAGAGCTGAGAATAATCAATAATACTGGAGGTGCTTCTAAGTGATCCTCTGCTGAAGAGCCTGTGGCTGACTTGCAGAGGAAATGTATAATACACTCTACACAGAATTGCTTCTTTTGTTTTCTTTCTCATCAAGTACAGATTAAAATATCCTTCATATGCCCTAACCCCCTCTACCTATTGCAACTGTTTTTGCTTTGTAGCAATCTTAATATTTGGTCAGGAAAATTCTAGCACAGGTTAAGCAGGACAGGGCAGTGGGATAGTATTTAATATTCCTCTCAAGAAATTTCATTTCAGCTATGTATTTTACTAGGAAAAAAACAAACAAACAACAACAACAAAAAAAAAAACAGCACATGACGGTTCATTCACAACAGTCAAAATCCATGCCAGACCAACATAGGCTACTTACTGATTAAAGGAATGTAAGTGTTGATACCCCCCCTTCCTGATAGGGGCACTGCTGCATCATTGCCTAGAGATACATCTGCTTGAAAACTGGATGCTGATTGCATTTAAAAAAATTTAAAAATGCAAAAAGATTAAAAAAGGAATAGTAAATTGAAAAACAACAGATGCTATTACAATCAAATAGCACAAATGGAAACATTAACTTAAATACTACCTGCATATAACTCTGGACCATATACAGCTCCAACTACTGGGCTTAATTTCCAACCTGAAACACACAAAAAGGGAAGTGAGCATTTAAGACTACCTGAGGAAAGGAATGATCAATGCACGGCAAGCTGGCTTCAGCCAGGGCTGGGGTTATTTTTGCCTATTACCAACTTCTCTTTAGATTTCCAGCTTGGGGTTTATATAAGAGAGTAACAATAGTAGAACTAGCACACAGTGAAGAGATAATGAGGGGCTGGGTGTGGGGGCTTGGCAGGAGGCATGATGTTGGGAGGGAGGAAGATGGAGAGGGAATGAGAGGAGAAAAAACAAATATAAATAAATCCTAGAGTTTGGTACAGTGTTCTCACAGAATTACCCCAGATTACCTATTCTTTATTCAGAAAAAAGAAAGAAGGCAGACTATATATTATTCTGTACCACACTGTGATGCACTTTCCTAACCCTGTTGATTACTCTAGTTGTTTAATAAAGGTATCCTTGGGCTGAACTAAAATTTAACGTAGATCTTTGACTCCATGTTCAATTATACAATGCTGGTAACCTGGGTACACTGAAATTCACTTTCACTGGGATTTACCATTGAGATTTTATTGGAGTTCACCAACTAAAAAATAAAAGACAGGAAATAATAAAATTTGAGGTACATTCCCAATTTCCATGCATGTTTTCTGAGGTTTTAATGTGTGATAATCACCTTTAAGTTAATCAGACTTTTTAGTTAAAGAACACCAGAATGCTGTGGAACATTAGCTTAAATATTTATAAATATTAAGAGTTTCTAAATAACATTATGTTTAATGTCAACTTTATTTCTTCTTTCCCTTTTTTATATTTATAGGAATATGGCAAGTATTTTTTCAAAATAAACAATATATTACTGCCTACTGAGAGTGAATAAAGGTAGAATTCCACATGAAAACTTTAATAACTATTAATTGAATTTTACATATAATAAGCAAAAATATTCTATATTATTTTTCTGACTCATCTGTTTTCTTATATTAAGTCCTTAGTACTGTGCCACACTACTATTCTATAAATATACAAATGGAAAGAAAAAAGGCCAGAAGTGGCCTTCTCTCTCTCTCGTTCTCTTTTTTTTTTCCCCAGAGACAGTCTTGCTCGGTTGCCCAGACTAGAGTGTACTGGCACAATTTCAGCTCACCACAACCTCTGCCTCCTGGGTTCAAGCAATTCTCATGCCTCAGCCTCCCGAGTAGATGAGACTACAGGCATGCGCCACCATGCCCAGCTAGTTTTTATACTTTTAGAAGAGATGGGGTTTCACCATGTTGGCCAGGCTGGTCTTGAACTCCTGACCTCAGGGGATCTGCCCACCTCGGCCTCCCAAAGTGCTGGGGATTACAGGCGTGAGCCACTGTGCCTAGCCAGAATTGGCCTTTTCATTAGAATTATTGAAATTACCAGATTTAAATGACCATAAGCAAAGACATTATTCAAGTGAAAACCCATTCACTCTGATTCAATCCAATTTCTTATTCATCATTTTATGTGCTCACAAAATGCAATGTCTTTTCAACATTCTACATAAAATTTTGGCGAAATCTAGGTTCAAGTCCTACTTGAACTGTAAGAGCACAAATATTCTGCAATATCAAATTACACAAATACTGTGCAACATTTCTGCACAAATTAAGAGATTCCAACCAACCCAAATGAGAATGCTCACTGAGAATTCATTAGGAGGAACCCTGCACATTCTTCTCAGGACTTTTAACACAGTAGCAGAAGGTTTCTTGACTACTAGGCCTGAATGCTAATTTAGAATAATATTTTAAAAAATAACTTTTCTTTCCTACCAATGGCACTATTTCCTGAGCATTTGCTTTAAATCCACATAATTGGGTGGCACTGTGGCTCAAGCCTGTAATCCCAGCACTTCGGGAGCCTGAGGGGGGCAGATCACTTGGATCTAGGAGTTTGAGACCAGCCTGGCCAACATGGCAAAACCTCATCTCTACTAAAAATACAAAAATTAGCTGGATGTGGTGGCGCATGCCTGTAATCCCAGCTGCTCAGGAGACTGAGGCACGAGAGTCACTTGAACCCCGGAAGTGGAGGTTGCAGTGAGCAGAGATTGTGCCACTGTACTCCAGCCTGGGTAAGACTCTGCCTCAAAACAAAAACAAAAACAAAAATTCATGTAATAAATATATATTGATATGTTGTTAGTAATACTTTGAGTATATTTAGTTTTAGATAATTGACAATATATTTTCACAGATTTCCTTTGACTTTCACAAACCCAAAGAGGAAGGTAAAATAGATATCACACTCGCAACCTTACGTCAATACTATACTTTTCCGGGCCTCGTTTTCTAATCATAAGCTGGGAGGGTTGAGCTGCAATCATTTCTTAAAAAAAAAACAAAGAAAAAACCAAAACCAAACCAAAACAAAAAACCTGGTGCCAAAAATCTGTGGTCTCAATTTATAAATATGAAAACAGAATTAGGTTAAAAAAAAAAAAAACTGGTCCACTGTCACAGAGTAAATAAAGAGTCAAACCTAGAAGTAGAATTTCTGTTTTCTGAATTCCAGTCAGAGACTCTTTCTACTACAGTATTTTCCCTAGATGTATAGAAAATTTGACATTCTTTGCCTCTCTTTTCTATTTTGTTTGAGTTTCTATCAAAATTGTAGAGACTTGTTTTTGTAAGAGCAATGAAAAGAAAATAAGAGGTAAAGTGGGAGGCAGTGGTATCATACTTATAAAAGGAATAGGAAAAATGCAAACTATGCTGATAAATTTGCATGATCTATGTGAAAAGCTGGGCTAAACATATTTATTGAAGACTATGGGATACAGTTAATACTAATACTTTTTTCCTTGATTTAAGACATTATTGGCACATATAGCCACGCTCCAGCAGTAGGTGTAAACTTTAAATTCTAAATTGCTCAGCCTGAAGTATAGCTGAGACCTTAGGATTCAATCCATTTGGTTTCCTTTTTCTCCCTCAAACTGGCTCTGCAGAACACAGTCTGCAAAACCATCACTGGGCTACAGATTAAATTTATATTCCATTTTATTCAGAGACCACGAGTCTAGATTAAATTTGGCAATGATGTAACAAATTATTCATAGAAAATTCCTTCTGAATGAGAAACACTTATAAAACTTACTTTATGATACATAATCATGAAATAGAAAATGATACACACATAACCATACTCATGGCTGTTACTTCTAGGCCTAAGGAGAGCAATGGGTCCAGAATTATAAAGTGATTAAAATAACCCACTAACTTATTCCACTTATGCTCAGATGAATGAGAGTCAGTAGTAAAAGTGAGAGTCAGTGGGCATCCTGGGGAATCATGGACAAGTCTAACATTATAAAGAACTATTGCAACCGAAAAAGAAGGTGCTCAGGTGGGATCCAATTTGGGTTAATAGGCAACTAGATGGCATGTCTGCACTGTGTAAAAGATGAACTTTACTTAGAACATAACACCTTAATAACAAAAAAACTTAGTTCAATTATAATGACAAAGTTATTTTGTAAACATAAAATACTCTCCTAGGTAAAGAGACTACTTCAACACAAACTATCTTAAGACTGAAATAAAGGGATTCTTAGAAGTTTATAAAAACTTCATATATTTACACAAGAATAAACACTATTTTGAAGATGATTTATAATTTCTTACCATTTGCATATGGCGTGACCATCTTCTTATTGGTCATTACACGTGCTGTAGCATTATTCACCTAAAAATAACAAGGAGTAAAAAGGGCAGGGAGGAAGTGGACCACATTAGGGAATATACAATTGCACATCCAGTAACACAGTACTTAGTTTAAAATGTAAATTTCTGAGAGCATTGATTTAAATAATTAACAGCAATATAAAATATTAATATATAGTATTTTAATTAAAGTGCTTATTAAATGAGGCTAACAAGAGTAAAATGAGTTTCTTGGTTTCCAAATATCAGTACTCCAAAGAAAATACATTTGCAAGATCTTTGGACACCTTTTAAACAGAGAAATCTCTGTACTAAGGAAAACATGGAAAAAAGTAAATAGGAAACAACGGTATTAGCAATTCACTTTGAAGTTTGTTAATTAAAACAGGCTTGCCACATGGGTCATTAAATAGATTGATGGAAAGGTGATAAAATAAATCTGATTTCATCTGTCCTAATGTTCAGCATTTTTAATATGTTTGTCCGAGATTTGTACTGTCTGAGGTTAGTAAACAAATACAGAAGCCTAAGATTCCCATGTTGATAGCCTTCAGGACCATTCTGAATTTTCTAGACTACATGGTCTATCAATTTAAGAACAAAGCTTTTAAGAAAGTCTTTAAAGTAGGCACTTTCAAAGAATTGAGAAAATAAAGTGTTTATTTTGTTTTATGGTACTCTCTACCCTCATTACAGAACTGCATATTTGAAAGCATCCTCAGTGCCAGAGTAAGCAGGTGTTACAAAGATGGTGCTGCCGAAGAAAAGATGAATGGAACTCAGATGCCAGCATACTGCAGTCCACTGACAGAACCAGTCTCAAAGCTCTTGCAAGGAGGGTAAAGCCCCACCATAGAACTTGACTTATACTGTGTTGTCAGGTCATTACAACATGCCAATTGAAAAAAGAATCATAAAATATAAATGTCTTATTTTTGCCTCTTCAAATTTACATTGTGTTCAATTTGTATGGTAATAAATTTGTGTTATGAGAAGACCAATTTTAAGTAGAATTAGAACTAAAAAAAACCTCTTCTTATGCCTTTTAAGATCTGTACAGTGACACTCCCCCTATATGAGGAAAGAGCTTGAAACTCCATTTACTCTAGTTTTACCCACCAAATAATATAAACATTTCACATTTAAAAAGAAAGAATGGGATACAACAATGATGAGACTGACAGCATGCAGTTAAAAAACACACACACACAAATAAAAGAAAGAAAAAACAATCAATTTTGGAAAGAAGGGAGAAAGTGAAAAGCAAAGTTCTCACAGACAAGGATTAGAATGGAGCAAGAGCTGAAACCAGCTGCTGGAGCAGAAAGCAACCAAGCACTTAAACGGAAAAATGGCCAGAACCAATCAGAAACCACCAGTCAGCGAAAAAGGGACCAAGAGCTGCATGTAACTGAAGGGATGGGGAAGGAGAATAGGGAAAAGGACAGGAGCAAGGATTTGGAAAAAGAGAATAAGGTAGGGGAAAAAGAAAAGAGAAAGTCAGGAAGGGTGTAACGGGCAAAGAAGGAACAGTCACAGCTACAAACAGAGGTTTGGGAAACAGGAAAAGTAGGGAAGGAAGTAGGGGCAGGAAGTGCATTAATAAAACCAGCCAAACTGGAGTTCAGTAACTCTGAGTAAGATGTGCAAGGGGAAAAAAATCACCATGAAGTCAGTAATCAAACAGCTCAGACTGCTACAAAACAATATGTACATCCAAAATCCAGGCGGCATTACTCAACAGCATTGAAAATAAAAGGGGGAAAGGAAAAGGAAGAGGAACAACAAGTCAAATCACATTTTGTAGTGTTAATGTGAGATGGCAGATGGACTTTTTCTTTCTTATTTAATTGTTTTGTAATTACATTTTTAAAAGCTTCTTCTCTAGTGCTTTTGTTTCACTTACCGCCAACGGGCACCATCGCCAGCATTGTGTATAGTTACCATGGAAAGAGTGAGTCAAGTGAAGGGCCCTAAATGCTAAACCATTGGAAAGGAGGGGAAAAAAAGCAAAATATGCAGACATCTTACTCAAAATGGTGGCTTTTACATTTAATACTTTTAAAAATTGGGAAAGGGGAAAGGAGCCAGTTAACCTTCGATGTGTTATCAAAAAGGGCTGGTGTACCAGGTGGTAGACTTAGTCACAATCACAGTACCTTCGCCAGCCAGCCATCAAACCCTCTGTTTAAGAATTTTATCCATAAAAATTTAGCTATCAAAATTCTTGGTATTAGATATATTTAAAAACTACATGAGTTTTGGATTTTTTCCTCCCTCCCCACAATCTCTAGAAGCTTCTATTCCGTGCTTATCATGCGCACATAGAGGCGAACTGGCCTCCCGAGAGAGAGGATATTGGCTGGCCCCTTGATTCATTATAGAACACAGTGTTATAAATTGGATAGTTTTTTTAACAATTTAAACATTAGTTTTGCTTAGGCCTGATCACAGGAATTCAGAGTCTTGCAAACTGAAGCAAAGGAAAAAAATCAAGAGAGCAGAAGGATGAATATTTTGGAGGAAAAACATAAATGAAAAACACACACAGAGTCAAAATTAAAACCCCCAAACAACCAATAAATGAGGAGGGAGGCAGACAGAAGTGTTACTTTTATACATTTTAGTGCAAGAAGGTGAAGAAGACAGAGATACAAACACACAGACGTGCACGCGCACACACAAGACAGGGTTCCAAATGTGAAATAAGTGAGGCAATACGAAAAAAGAGAAATAAAAATATAAACCAGAAATTGAATTATTAAAGACATGCACCTCGATTTTACGGCCCTCTACCACGGTGCCGTGTAATTTCTCCCTGGCCCTGTCTGCATCAGCACTATTCTCGAAAGTTACGAACCCGAATCCCTGCATGCAGCGGGAGAAGGGGGGAAAACATGCACATCGTTACATTGAAATACCGATCTCTTGGTAAACAGAGAAAAAATATCATAGTATGAGACTGACATCAGCAACAACTCAGCAATAGTCTCCCAAAGTCACATTTTTGGTCCATGCATATTTGTAAAGGGAAATTAAATCCAATAAAAGAATAAAGAATTGTAATAATAATAATTAACAGCAATGTAACAATAATAAAATAAAACATAAAGCATATGAGGCCAGACCAAAATTAAGGTACAGAGTTACTCGGGTCAAACTACTCAACCAAGAATCTTAAGATTTTTTAATGTCCTACCTTTCTCTCTCAATTCATGTTATTAATTTAATGCACATGCCCCTTTATGTAATATTAAAAAATACTTAATTAAATTGACTCTCTGACATCCCAAATCTATCATTTCCCAGTAACTGCTACATGAAATCTGATATTCAGGTTCGACATTGCATAATGAGATTTTTTTAAAGTAGGTCTAATCATTTTAGCTCCTTGTTGCCTGTTGCATATATCACTATTAATTCCTTTGGGAACAGGATAATTTAGGACATAGTCAGTGTATAATTCTGTATGTACTGGGTGTGGAAGAGGAGCGCATTTATGTTCTTCTAAGCAAATAAAAACATCACTAAACAGTGGTCAATTATAACTTTTCTTCAATGCCCATTTTAAATGACCAGATTGGCACTTAGTGTAAAAATATGTTCAACTGAATTTCAGAAAACTGCTAACCCAAATTTGCCTAATTATATATTTACTGATATTTATGTCTGCTATTAAATGTAGTAGTAATTTTCTATATATAGAGAAAAAAGAAACAATCAATGGGCAATGGGAATGAGATCAATATCAGTGACATCAGTTCACAGAAAAAGAATATTCGCAGAAAAAGAATATCAGAAAACAGCAATGCAGCTGGTACAATGAGTTAGGATTAATTTACTTGTTCCTTGCAAGATACTACAAAAATGGAATGGAACTTTAATTCATTAAATAGACAAATCAGGAGACCAGGAGTTGACTAACTTCACTCCTTTGTTCATGTACTACCAATTTTAACACCAGCAGCATTTACCATACACTTATATGACTTTCATAAAGCATATTAACTTCATTCTAGGTGCTTTGTTCTTATCGTTCTACTTTGCAGCTATAATTTTACAAATAATTTCCATGCTATTTATATCGGCAGAGTAGTAAAGTATTAGGATTTTCTGCAAAGTCTTCATTTGCCAATAACTTCATTGTCCTGCTGGCATTTTAAAATATTCCACAGTAGGATAACCCAGAACCCTTTAATTTGAACTGAAATTCTGCCTAGCTGCTTAATAACATGAGCACACTTCTCTCTATATAAAACATATTCTTAACTGACATGGTAAACAATGTGTATTGCTCAGTAAGATTTTATAAAAGCAACTCCACTGTTTTGAAGGATGTGATAACTCAGCATTCTAACTGATTATGTGGGTGGGTGGCATTTTGGAGAATTCCAATGGGTGATCTCTACCCACAATTTGGATATCAAAAATACTCTTGAAAGTGCAATGCTAAGCTGATAGAAAATTTAAAACGTATGTTGCTTGGGATGAAATACTACTTGTAATTTCAGTTAATATTCGCCTATAGAACGTATAATTTGTTGAAAATATCAACAGAAACATATTTTCATAAATGAAATTTTGGTATCAAGATTTATAGCCACTTTGATACCACAAGGTATAAAAGGGAACATTAATAATTAGTTATACCATTTGTCATCTACACTAGCACCTGCTGAAGACAAGCTGCCAGTCCTCTAATCCTGGTGAGTCCCCCAATAGGAAAGTCAAAGTTTTAAAGAAAGGTCACAGAGAGTGATGAGTTTTAATACCATACTTTAAAAGCATTTTTAGCTGTATTCCAACTGATCCTCACAGTCATATATTTTATGACTTAGGTTAAATTAATACATTGTAAATTAACAGTTGGATTACTATTAAGTTATATGAAAACCAAGACCTAGGTTTTTGATAGTAGCATTATGACTAACTATATCAACACACCCACATACAAATATACATACTTATCTTCTTAAATATAACCATGAAGTAAAAAGAACAGATATGTTGGCTTCATTTTGAAGGTAAAGAAACGAAGCCAAACTGAGATTAAGTACCCAAGGATATACAGATAATGGTGAGAAAAGTCTAAGCCTTTTCAAACCTCAGTTCAGTATTCTGTTTACTAAACTGTACTAGACCGAAAAGCCTTCATTTTTTTTTCAAATCTAATTGCTAAATATCTTCTATAACTTTCTTTTCTGGAACATGTTGAAAGAACATTAATGACAGAATAACTGCATCCAAAAGAATGGAAGGTGGTATGATGAGCATTGAAATTTTAGAGTCAGCAAATGACAACGTTTAACATTAATGTCTGCTGGTAGAGGATTTTCTCAATAATAACTTTAACATTCTGGAACAAAATTTCACCTTCTTTTTTTAAAATATATATATTTTATTGTGTTTTAGGTTTTGGGGTACATGTGAAGAACATGCAGGATTGTTGCATAGGTACATACATGGCAATGTGGTTTGCTGCCTTCCTCCCCATCACCTATATCTGGCATTTCTCCCCATGTTATTCCTCCCAAATGTTTTAAGTGTTTTATAAAGAAAGGTGCTTATACACAAAAGGAAATGATAATAAAGATATCAAAAATATAAAAATAAAGCAATCTTTATAAGCATCCTTTCCCTGGGGTGACAGGAGCAAGAAGGCCTGGTTGATGCTTTCGGACTCTTTAATATGAAACATAAAGGTAAGAAGATTTCTTTCTTTGCTTTGAAGATAAACAGACCTTGCAATAGGCGGAATAATGGCTTCCCAAAGTTGTCCACGTCCTAATCCCCAGAGCCAGTGAATATGCTACCTTACATGGCAAAAGGGATTTTGCAGATGTGATTAAGTTAATGATGTTGAGATAGAGAGATTATCCTGGATTATCCAGTTGGGGCCAATGTAATACAGTGGCCCAACGTGGCCACTGTACTGTGCTTCTATGTGAAAACCAGACAAAGGAGAGAGAATCAGAGTAAAGCAGCCTGACAAAGACTTGACTGGCCACTGCTAGCTCTGAAGACACAAGGGAGCTATAGTCCAAGAAATGTGGGCAGCCTCCAGAAGTTAGAAAAGGTAAGAAAACAGATGATCCCTTAGAGCCTCTTGAAGGAACTAACACCTTAATTTTAGCCTTCTGAGACTCATTTTGGACTTCTGACCTCCAGAACTGCAAGATAATAAATGTGTGGCTTTCAGCCACCCAATTTGTGGTAATTTGTTCAGAAGTCATAGGGAATTAATACATACTTCAGAATTAAAGTCCATGATTAGGAAGGTGAGAGGTATGACTAACATTTTTTTAAGTACCGTTCTTAAATACTTTTCTCTCACATTTAAACTTTAAACAGGTGATTTTTCATCAACCCAAACTTCATACTTCCTTATCATATTCACAATTTAGTTTCAATAGCATAAACTCAAATCTTTTTTTTTTTTTCTTTCCTGAGACAGAGTCTTGCTCTGTGGCCCAGCCTGGAGTGCAATGGCGCGATCTCGGGTCACTGCAACCTCCACCTACTGGGTTCAAGTGATTCCCCTGCCACAGCCTCCCCAGTAGCTGGGATTATAGATGCATGCCATGATACCCCACTAATTTTTGTATTTTTAGTAGAGATGAGATTTCGCCATGTTGGCCAGGCTGGTCTTGAACTCCTGAAGTCAGGTGATCTGCCCACCTCAGCCTCCCAAAGTGCTGGGATACGGCGTGAGCCACCATGCCCAGCCAACATGAACTCAAATCTTAAAACGTTTTTAGAATACACTATTTCTTCAATAAAATTTAGCATTTTAGAAAAGGTACCAGAAACTGCTAAAGATATTCACAGATTATCCAGGTTTAAAAGTTATCAGCAGAAAAGTTTGTTAACATGAACTCATATTTTGTCACTTCACTCTTAGAACTCTAATTGACATTAAGTTGGCCATTCTGATCTCCTGCTTTGGAAAAACAAGTTAGTATTATGTATAAATCTAAAATATTTTCCTTAGAACAGCTTCCAAATGATCATATAACCTACCAAACACTGAACCTGTCTACACAGGTATAATATACATAACAAATAGACTCTATAATCTACAATAGATTTAATCTCAAATTCTGAACAAGAGGAAATATTTCAGCTATGTAAACAGATGGAGAATTTTTGTTATCTATACTCCTATTAATAAAACCAGGTTTTAAAAAAGTAAACTTTAATTTTTAATTAAAAAATGATTTTGACATGTTTGTCTACACCAGCACTATAGACAGAAATGTAAGCCACATATATAATTTAAAATTTTCTAATAACCACATTTAAAAAGCAGAAACAGGTGAAATTAATTTTGACAATGTATTTTATTTAACCCAATATATACACATATTAACATTTCAATATGTATCAATATTAAAACATTATTAGTGAGATGCTTAATATTCTTTTTTTGTGCTACTTCTGAAATCTGGTGTCCATTTTTACCCTTACAGGCACACCTCAGTTTAAACTCTCCACATTTCAGGTGCTAAATGTGACCACTGTACTGGCAACGCAAGTCTCTATACTTTATACTCCTCTAAGTTCTCAGTCCTCAAAGTCAACACACCAGTGTTACATTAATGATTTGCCAGGTATCTTAGCTGACTTCTGGAAATTGAAGAATGGTATATTTATGGGTGTATGGTTTTAGTTAAAACTTCTACAAAGTGTGGCAGCAATTTGATAGCCTGCCTTGACATCCATTTATCATTGAGGACATACAAGAGCCAAGTAACTGCCACCTTTTTAGTCTGGCCTCAGACTGCAATAAATAACAAGCAATAGAATGAACATTGTAAAAATATTATTAAAATTTGTATAATTTTTAAATTTTTCGATCTCAGAAGAATGAGAAAGAAAATTTACCATGTAACTTTTAAGGGAGAAATCAAAAGCAGACGGATCTCCTGGGTATGGCCAGAACACAGAAATTAAAAAATAAATAAAAAATAAAAATAAAAATAAAGCCCATCAAATGGTAACAAAAGAAAAAAAAATTAAGCCCCTCAGAAACACATGCACTGTTAATTCAGTTTTAAATATGATAAAAAAATCATTTCACTTTGACATTACCTATCAAGCTTTACTGAAAGTCACAAAGGCCTACTTAGCATGACTTCCAAAAAAGTAATTTAATAATGTTTTGAAAGAAATAAATAATTTCCCTTTGCATGAAATTAAAAGCCATGGTAATAGGCAAAACATTACAGCAAATTACTTGTGTCTAAGGAACGGAAATAGAAGTCTTAACTACAGCCTAAACTTAAGCCTAACCTAAACCTAGATCCCCATTATTCCAGAAATCCACCTGAGAGAATTAATGAGAACATGGTAAGTAGATATTTGCTAAAATAACTAGAATGTTCCTAGAGTAAAGATAAATTTTTAAGGTGATGGCTATTCCAATTACTCTAATTATATGAATGTATTAGATTATCACATATACCCTGAAAATATGTACATCTAATATCTATCAATTTTAAAAAAAGAAAAAAAATTGCTAGAAATCTCAATACTTATTGCTGGGCTGTATAATGTTTGCAGTCTTTTAGTGGACTTAATAATTAGCACTATCTGAAAAGCTGAACAGCTTCAACATATTAATACATACCCCTTCAAGAAATGATATGCCAAAGTATTCTGGCAAAAATTTACAGAAAATGTAAATGTTACCATCTGTGTATTTCTTTATTTGATAAGCTTGATAATTATCACCAAAAATTATTATGTGGCTAAATGACGGTGAATACGATGGTAGAAAGTCTGATCCACAAAGGAATATTTTGAAAACAATAAGTTCTTAATCACTGAAAATTTCTAGCAGAGAATGCACGGTCAAGAATACAGGGGGTTGAACTAGGTGACCATTTTAGGTTATGTTTTAAGATTCTATATGAGAAAATAGACTAGAAGGATACATGAGAATCAGTAGTGAACATTTCTCTTTAATAAACTGTATTTTTTTCTTTATACTTTTCATTAAGCATCATGTTTTCGTTTTGAAAGAGTGCTTTTTAAGCTGATACCCAAAGGATATATAAGGAGAGTAAACAATAGTTTATCGTTCAAACTGGTACACTCTGAGGGAGAAAGGGGTCATTTATTAATAATTATGCTAAGATAATAGGTATAAATTGGGGCTTTCCTAGATAAGCCAGGATACAAGGTCATTCTAGGCATTATTATTTGCGTTAATAATCTGTCATTACTGGTGAAATTTGGAGAATTAATAAAGCTATATTAACTCATATAATAATTTTCTAGGTTCTATTTGAATAAATTAATTTTTTGGCAGGAGTACCATTTTCCATCATGTATCTTAACAGAACATTTTCAAAAGGCTAGTCTATCTCTGTTTCAGTTAATCAAAGAAACTTAGATATAGGTGATTCTATGCTTTTACAAAAGATTAGTGAGTAAAAAGACTAAAATTCACATGAAATAATTAAAATATACATGTATGCATGCGTGTACATGAATATGATATATATTCATTCTATAATCTAGGTAAGCCAAATCTAGAATATGAAGGTAAAAGAAGAAAAAAGGAAAAAAAAAAAGGTCAACAACAAAGAAAAAACTACTATAGAGTAATTCTGCTCTAAAGCCAAGCTGGAAAAAGAAGAATACGGGCAAATAAGGCGGGCATGAGCATGGCAGTGGAACACTGTTTACTTATGTTTTCAAATGAGTATATTCTATAACCCTGGGTGACAGTCTTATTATGCAAAATAAGATATGGTAAAGAGTTGCTTTTTGTTTTGGAACAATTTGATTAAACACTGTCTTACATGTAAGTATT
Organism: Cacajao melanocephalus; assembly: GCA_963573385.1. Classification (NCBI taxonomy): domain Eukaryota; kingdom Metazoa; phylum Chordata; class Mammalia; order Primates; family Pitheciidae; genus Cacajao; species Cacajao melanocephalus. The sequence goes on along the minus strand of CAUYLG010027872.1, from coordinate 203,971 downwards.
GCTGTCTTAAGAGTTATTTTGTGACTAGTTTTTCTAAAAAAATTCAATAAAACTAATTTCTGTACAGAAAATCACTCTGTTTAAAAGTTAGAGCAACTCTTAAACAATAAAACTATATAAAGCCTCCTTTTCTCTGGTTCTTTTCAAAATATGCTGTAATTTTACAGTCAATCCCAAACGTATAAAAGGACTAAGAAACTAAACTTAATTCATAAAATGAAAAGTGTTCATTAATTTATCTTAGGTAGATCCCAGAGGAGGCATCTATGTGTTTGATTCCAAAATAAATCTCTATTAGGAGCCTCAGAACAATTCCAAGGGCACCCATTCCAGGAAAGAACTTTAGGAAGCAGTTAAGAAAGCTTGGAAGGACGAAAACAAGGTTTTGTATCAGTCCTTGAGGGCAGATTCAGGGCAATTCTTAATTCTGTGCTTTGTTTTTAAAACATTTACCAATTAGTACATAGTCTGTGCACCCTTTAGCAGCCCAAAGAAAAATGGGGCAGTGAGGACACAGCATCAAGCTGACGGAATCAGCCTATGCTTTTAGATTTGCTAAAGAGAAAGCTCATGTCATTACTTTCAAATGAAAATTAATGGGAGAAGTAATTGGATCAGGTAAAGTTTAAAAAATGTGGAGCCAGGATGCAGTGGCTCACACCTGTAATCCCAGCACTTTGGGAGGCCAAAGCAAGCAGATCACTTGAGACCAGGAGTTTTGAGACCTGCCTGGCCAACATGGCGAAACCCTGTCTGTACTAAAAATACAAAAAACTAGCCGGGCATGGTGGTGTGTGCCTGTAATCCCAGCTACTCGGGAGGCTGAGGCACAAGAATCGCTTGAACCCACGAGGTGGAGGCTGCAGTGAGCCAAGATTGCATCACTGCACTCTAGCCGGGGCAATACAGCGAAACCTTGCCAAAAAAAAAAAAAAAAAAAAAAAAGGGTAGCACCCAAATCCTTAAAGCCAATGAAAGAAGCCTTAAGAAAGATCAATTTCCTTTGCTTCACAATAATTCAAACAAATTATTTTCTTGGTAAGGAGTAAGTCCTTAATGCCTGATGAAACTACATTGGCCTTCTAGTTGTTAGACTCTAGTTAAGAATATTTTAAGTGCATACACTTACAACTTAAAATATTTAAAACTACTACTTCAGATAGTAGTTTCCGGAGTGGTCAATAACTTCCACGTATTTATTTTACACTCATGTGCTTCTTATCTCTAAACCACTGTCATTTTCCCACCTTGTAGCAAAAAGGATCACACAAAATAAACACAAACAATGCAACAAAGGAACAGAAATCCACTGTGAGAAAAATTACAAGCACAGTTTTACTGGTTGTAGTCTGAATAGACTTCACTTTAAAAAATACTTACCTAGTGCTGGAGAAAGTTCTGTATAGGCATACTAATCGTTTTTGTTTTAACTGAAAACTGGAAGCTTAGAGTATAATTACCTCTTTAATAATTAACAAATAATTGTTATAGTCATAATTAAACACTTTTAGTGTTGATATATTCTACAAAGGAAGGGAATAATAATAAGCAGCATTAAAACAGCACATACATTTTTATGTGTACAGATGGGGGCAGGAGGTATATATCACTCTGTTATCAATTCCCAAAGTATGGTGAATTTGGAGTATGAAACTGGAGAGGTAAATACTGGCTCATTTATTGGCTTTATTTAGCTTTCCCTCAAATTACATGTTTAAGAGATTTAACTATAGCCAAAAGCTATTTTCAAATTTCAGTAGAGATGACCAAATGAAAATTAACTAAAAAATTGCTCTCACCTAACAAATGAAAGTAGCAACAGCAGGGTAAATATTTATAGGCTTGGCTATAGCTAATGGTTTTGGTAGAACATACTGCATGTAATGAGCAGTGAGAACTCTCAAGTAAAAAGTCCAAAAATTCAATTCATCAAATTTTTCATTTTTTTCACAACACCACTGTAAGACTTTGTCATTCCCTTGTTCCTAAAAACATTGCTGTTTCTTTGAATGCATGGAAATTCTAATTCATATAGATTGGGAATTTAAAACAGTAAATAGGGAAAATAATTTTTGTTTGTTTTGAAACAGTCTTGCTCTGTCACCCAGGCTGGAGTGCAGTGAAGCAATCTCGGTTCACTGTAACCTCTGCCTCCTGGGTTCAAGTGATTCTCCTGCCTCAGCCTCCCAAGTAGCTGGCATTATAAGCATATGCCACCATGCCAGGCTAATTTCTGTATTCTTAGTAGAGACGGGGTTTCACCATGTTGGCCAGGCTGGTCTTGAACTCCTGACCTCAGGTGATCCCCCGACTTTGGCCTCCCAAAGTGCTGGGATTACAGGCATGAGCCACAGTGCCCAGCCTAATAGGGGAAATAAATTTTAATTAAAAATTTCAGTTCTTAGATAGAACATATTTAATACACACATAAAAGTACACACTACTTTCATTCTGATGCAAAAAAAATCTAACTCACTATATGTGTGATTTAGGTGACTCTACAACTTGAGGGCTGCCTATGTGGGTAGAATTTAAAGGAGGAAATCAGTTCCTAGTGAATTCCTCAGTTATTGCTCACTGTGTTTAAGTCTTGTCACGATTTTCAAAAGAGACTGCATGTTAACTGAATAATCAAAACATTAAATTTGTTCTAAGTATGCTGTTTTGAAGTTGAATTTTGGCTGAATTGTTCTCAAAGAATTCAGAGTAGAATTCTCATAGAATTTCGCCTTTTTTAGTCTTTGCGCCCTTCCTTTAAACAGAGAAAGCTGAGGCCAAATTTAAGGCTCATAAAGAACTGCCATCTCCTACATCCTGTGTTCTTTACGTCCCACTCTCCCCTCAAGCTTCTCTGCTTCTTACTTCATCACTTCCCCCACCCCCATATAAGTATCAGAATAAAATTTGGCCATGTGGTAGCTTATTTTTAGAGATAATCTAACTCAAGGTGGATACTTAGGATACTTTTATGCAGGCTTGAAAACAGCTTATGTTTTCTGAATACTTGCTATTTAAAATAACACAAAACTCAAAAAGAAACCAAGCACACTTGATATTGAAATGGAGCTTACCTTAGAGCCACGTTCATTAAAGATTATTTCTACATCTAGGATTTTGCCAAACTGCTGCAGAGATAAAAATAAAAACATTTACTTATAGTCAGGATTTTACCCACATATTTTGTTCTCTTCTGAAACGGGAATAGTTTATTTTTCTTCTTCTGCTAACTACTTATTTAACTTCTATGTTTGTATTTGTTGGTAAGTTCCAATACCAGGTTCTGATTTTTCCTCATCACTGAGTTGACAGTTTCTACTTTTCTCACTTCACTCACTCAGGCAATTTACCCACCTCTATGTGCGGGAAGCATGTTGTTCAAAGATGTTTACAGTGTCGGCCCATTAGAGACTTCATGTGGACAAGAACTTGGAATTTTCCTAACTACATCTCTTATTTTTTAAAACAGTCTCAAATTTAAAAAGTCTAGTAAGTAGAATACTATAGGAAGCTGTTCCCCTCCTGTTTTTATACAAGCAAAGTATATTCACTATATAAAAAGCAGTAAATAAAAACAAAAAGGAAAAGGGAAAACAGAAAATAAAGATTATCTGCAATCCTACCATCGTAGTGTTTTAGTACACAGCATTCCAGGCTTTCCCTCAGGCATGTAGAGATAAGTAACTATTGACATCAGATATATTCTATATATTGATTAAAAAAAAAAAAGATGGAGTCTTGTTCTATCACCCAGGCTGGAGTGCAGTGGCGCAATCTTGGCTCACTGTAACCTCTACCTCCTGGGTTCAAGCTATTCTCCTGGCTCAGCCTCCCAAGTAGCTGGGATTACAGGTGCCCACCACCACAGCCAGCTAATTTTTGTATTTTTAGTAGAGATGGGGTTTCACCATGTTGGCCAGGCTGGTCTCAAACTCCTGACTTCATGTGATCTGCCCACCTCAGCCTCCCAAAGCATATACTGCTTTTATTTTTTAACTTAGCAATAGATTACGAACAACTATCCAAGTCAATATGTATCTGTGCTACCACTTCCATAGGCTACATGCTAGTCACCATTTAAATATTTTGACAATAAACATCAAGAATATTTTAAACAACAGCTCTCTTTATTAATTCTTTAAATATTTTAACATTCAGAAAAGCAAACAAAAACTAAAGACACAAAGCCTAAACTCTATTGTTAGGTAGCTAAGTAGCTGTGTAGAGGGGTTACAAGAAATACAGTAATTATTTAGGGGGAAAGTATACATAAAAAAAGACAAAACTGTTTTAATCAATGCTTGGATGAAATGAATTCACGGTATATGCAGAAAATTTCCAGATATCTTTTTGGCTCGTATTTCCCTCTGAGTATTGGAGTCATACCTGACTATCTACTTCACTTGGAGTTCAAACCTGACTTCATGAAATGTGAAAAAAAACTGAAAAATGGAAAGAGCAAAACAGAAATCATGCTGTTCCACTGAACTGAATCATTACTATCTTTATCAAAAAAACTTGTATTAATAACCCAAGTTTTCTACAGTAAGACATATTGATTTGGTTTAATAAAAAAAGTCATGAAAAATGGAAAATGTCTTATTTTGGATGGAAGGGCATTTATGCTCATCCTATAAAACTAAGATTTGTATGGTGCTTTGGAGTTTGTTTTATATTTTCTAATGCATTCTTATAATATCCTTCTAGAGTAAGGATCACATTTCTTTTATGGTTAAGGAAAATGAGGCTAAAAGAAGCTATCTGTCAAGTTTATGAAGCTAATGAAATGGAGCATGGACTACCAGCTCTTTACCAATGTTACTGTTCTTCTAAGTAATAGAGAGTCACAATGTGGAAGAAAATAAAGCAACTCTGCATCTCTGGTAAAGAAAAAAATTACTTCTTTTGCACTTCATGCCTTACGAGAAGGGCATAATACATTTCAATAAATCACTAAGGCAGATCTGCAATGGACACTATTTTTCTGACTCAAGAGAATACACAACTCTGACAGATGAGAATGTACTCTATGCCCACAGACCTTCGGAGACTAAGATTCTATATTAGCTCTGATAATTCAGTAGAGAACCTAATAACTCATGGTCCCCAGAAGTTTCTTCTGTGTAACCCAAGTCTTTTATGCTGCCCTTTATTTTCTGCTGTTCTCTTCTCTGAAGAAATGGAAAATATGTGGTTACCATTTTCTGTGTAAAAGCTCTTCAAGTACTTCAAGAACATCATTAAATCTCCACTCTGGCCTTCTCTTTAGTGTGGAAAACATATCCAGGTAGTCAGCTATAAATGACTGAATTTTGCCCCAGTGTCTTGTCACCATGAAGCGGCCTCAACCAAGGCTTAAAGAAGATTTGCTTTTCTAATAAAGTACTAGGCGGCTATCCTAATGGAATTAAAAAAAAAAAAACTGATTTATCTCAGCATCTTTCTCAATCTATTTGTAGTTTAATCCTAAAGTAATAATGACTAATAACATATCTGGGGGATTAAAATCTACTTTAATTGTAAAATCCATAAAAAGACTTCAGAGACTTACCCCAAACATCTGCCGGAGGTCAGGGTCCCGGAAGCGGAAAGGAATATTAGAGACATGCAGCCGTTTTGGGGTAGATTTACTCTCTGAATTTTCACTACTTTGTGTCTGTGACTGCTGGCCATCTGTCTGTGCTCCACCTTCTGTCTGCTAAGCAAAGAAATAAATAATAATGTATGAAAAATAAACACAATTACTTTAAAATAATTAAAGTTATCCCCCCATAGTAACCATCTCCAAACAGAGTGTTTAAGCAAAAATTACAGTTGTCCCTTCAAAGAAAACACCACCACCATCACAAAGATGTTACTAATGTTCTAAATGCTATTGTCTACAAACAAACTGTTGGTGTTTTGAGTATTTACAGTATGCTAGTAAAATGGGAGATAAGTGACTTGCCCAAGATCACATGGAGATACATTAGGATAATGCATCTAGATACAAAAAAAAGTTTCTTTATTCTTAGACTCTTAGTAGAACTTTCTATTTTTAAGATATTTCTGTTTTGAAAATAGAGAATCTGTTGTACTTAGTTATGGAGGTCACTGCATTTTTTGGTCTATTATCTCAGGCTCTCTAAAAGAAATGAAGTAAGGAAATATTTTTATATTTCATTCCCTCTATTAACTCTAGAATTATTACTGTGTTGCTAAAGTATTATATTATTATTTATGGAGAGGAGAAACCCAGCAACAACTGAAGAAGCTCTCCTCCCTAGATTATGCAATTCCAGCTTACTTTAGTACAAGGGAAACCATCCTTCTGTAGCCCAGAGCAAAGTGCATTTAGAGACTCTAACTGCTGGAAAAGGCTTTGAGAGACCTTGACTAATCTGCTACTCAACAAAAAAATGAAAGATTTGTACATATCTATGGTTAAAGAGCTGTGCAGGAGTGTAGGTATGCATTTATTTATTTTTTTAATTTCTTTTTTTTTTACTTTTTGGAGTAATTTCAATGGGTTGTGCATGGTAACCCAATATGCTTACACACGCACACGAGAATCACATGCAGAAATCAATGTTTCAAGACAGGACAGTTACTGTATGTGCCTACACTCTGGTATTTTCTAGTTTGTTTTCCTTTTTCTTACCTAGCATAAACCAGTAAATTGAATTTACAACCCACTAAGAGGTCACAGCCTGAGGACTGGAAAACAGTGAACTAAACAACCTCCTCAAGCACTCGGGTACTTCCGAAAACGACGTTTTGCTACAGCATCCTCAGCATCATTCAGCAAAGGAAGGAGGCAACTCATCCCCATGTCCCCATGTTACACTGAAGGAGACAGAACAGGGGGCTTCCCATGGGCTACTTATACAAGTCAGTCAGAGCACTTGGACTCAGATTTCCCAAACTTCATGCGATTTCCACTTAATCGCCCTGCCTTTCCACGTGGCTTTCAAAGTCATTGCTAAGCCTTGTTTCCATGATACCACACTCAAGTTTTAAGTGAAAATCTATTATGAAATGGAAACTTTTTTTGGAAACTACACTGCTGCAGAAAAAGCACACTGTCAGGAGTCTCTATTCTGGGTGTAGTGGGTGGGAAGAAGAATTTACAACATGTGGTCCATGTGGTCTACAGGGTAGCTGCCTTTTTTTTTTTCTGAGATGGAGTCTTGCTCTGGTACCCAAGCTCGAGTTCAGTGGCAGAATCTTGGCTCACTGCAACCTCAACCTTTCAGGTTCAAGCAATTCTCTGCCTCCACCTCCTAAGTAGCTGGAATTACAGACACCCGCCACCATGCCCAGCTAATTTTTTTGTATTTTTAGTAGAGATGGGGTTTCACCATCTTGGCCAGGCTGGTTTTTGAACTCCTGACCTCATGATCCACCCTCAGCTTTCCAAAGTGCGGGGATTACGGGCATGAGCCACCATGATCGGCCAGGATAGCTGTTTTTTAAAAATGAGTTTGGGGGGGCGCTGGGAAGGGACCACTAGAACTGTCATTGAACATTCATTTGCTGCTCTCCAGTCAGGAAACTCCAGCAGCTGCAGAGAACACCTGGAATCAGAAGTGAACACCTGAGTAACGACCCTCCAGGACATAAAGATGGTCTTCCGATGAGAAAGCCAGGGACCCCAGACACCACGTGTCCTACATGGAATGGCGGACTGGCCAATGGCAGGGCCCACAAGGAAGCCTAGGACTTTCAAGGATGGCCCCAGGCTATTCTAAAAAACGTTTCCACCACCAATACCTGCTTGAATGGGCCCATGACTATAAGGAAGGCACTATCAACTCACACCAATTCCAAAGGAAAAAACCCAGGCTCAGGGGCTTCCAAGTGAAGACAGGCACAACCCCCTGAAAACCATACCCCAGACTAGAGTTCATGGTCCTCCACTGGACAGACCCTGTGGCGGGTCCTCAGGATCCCAAAACAGACTGTTCAGTGACATGCACTGAAGGGGGTAGGGACAGGCGCTGGGAGATCCTGCCTGTGCAGAAAAAGTCCTCTCAGGAACAAACCACATTCCCAATCTGGTGAACCACACTCAGTAAAACAAAATCCAGGCCAAACACCTATGCCTTCAACTCAAAAGGAATCTGAAGAGTACATAAGGTAGTTAAACATTGTAACCAAAGCAGTTAGGGAGAGCTTCCGAGACGATGAAAACCAAGGGGAAAGGGATGGAGATGAACAAAAATGACCTCATTAAGCCAGAGGCAGGCAAAGCCACACCATTTCTGGAAAAGTGTAAAAATAAGGCAAGAACTCAGGTTCCTAGAGAGAGGGACATGAGTTGAGGGTGACTTGGTACCTGCAAGCAAATTCCTTAACTTCCCTGCCATCCTGGCACATCATGCGCAACACAACCTCTGGTATTGGGACCAGTGTGGTGTCAGACGGCTGCTCTCCTTCAGGCCAGCCTTGCTGTCCATGCAGAGATGCAGGCAGGCAGTCGCTCATGTAGGAGACTTTCTAAGGATTCCACTGCCCAAGGGCTGCACGGGCAATCTTCAATGAAGACAGAGGCTTGCTGGCCACTATCTCCATTCTTCCTCAGTCTTGTCCTCCTTGTGGTTGCGGATGCTGTGGACCAAGTCCTGTGGGTTCTTGTCAAACATGCGGTCGATGATGCCCTTCACCATCTTGAGGGCCATTGCAGTGGCCCCCGGGGGCCCCACCAACTGCTCGCAGATTGCTGTGCTGCCAGCCGCTGTGGCAAGGCAGGCTCCCAGGCCAGGGCAGCAGAGGAATCCGAGAGGACCCTGGCAGAGGTGGTGACCCGCTCAGCAGCAGCCACGATCCCATTCTGGGCCTCTTGCAAATGGTGGACATGCATTTATTTATTTTTATTTTTATTTTTTAAAAATTGAGATAGTATCTTACTCTGTCACCCAGGCTGGAGTTTAATAGTGAGATCATAGCTCACTGCAGCCTCAATCTCTTGGGTTCAAGTGATCCTCCCACCTCAGCCTTCCAAACAGCTGGGACTACAGGCGCACACTATCGGCCTAGCTGCATATGCATTTTTAATCATGTATCTCTTTTGCAACATCCCAGGCATGCATTTATTTAACTTTTTTTCACTAAGTCCTCAAGAAGGTTGAGAAAATTTTTGATAAATATCTCACAGGTGTGACATATCACAAAATCTAGGCATGCGATTTTGAAGTATTAATCTGGCAACTGAAGAACTTTGTGTTTTTACTACTCCCTATGAAGTGCATGCCAAACTGGATGGCTTGCTGAGATGATTAAACCAACATACTTTTAAAACAGGAGTGGAACTTACTGTTCTTATTCTCTCAAATGAGACAGAAGTGAGTCCCCAACAGATTCTTCTAGCTGACAGGATGAATCCCCTCCCTTTGACTTTCAGGCTAAAAGAAGCTGTGAATCAGAGATACTTTTGGCTCAGAGATGTTAGCAACCATCTTGAAATGAAGTTTGAAACTTTAAAATATAAAGGATAATCAGGAATAAACTCCAAATGAATACCAGCTTTTCAAGTGTCAATTTAAGTGATGGCAGCTTTTTATCTCATTCCATTCAGGCCTTGCAGATGGCTTAAATGTGCAATGATTCATGTGATATAAAAATAGCAGAAAAGGGAAGAGCTATGAAGCAATGTTCTGTGAAACGGTAGGGTTTTCAATCATCAATCTTGGCACAATGCAGACTAAACAAAACAAACTCCATTTAAAGATGAAACTCACTAAGTTACTAAAACAGCATCAAGCAAACCAACATGCAGTCAAAGCAACAAGCATCAATTACAACTAATGCTCATTCAAGTACCTTCAAACTTGCCTTTTACATCTCACAGTGGGATCACATAAAACTTTATCTTCAATCAAACTTTAAAACCACCAGATCTGGTCTGCAAGATGACAATGTATCACTCTGAGGAAAGTTAAAAAGACTGATTCCACAAACTCCAAATTACACCTTTATATATAACTTTATATGTAGCCCATGTTATCTGTCATAGTGTATGTGAAGTGGCAAGATAAAGGAAAACCAATGATTACTTCAAACTATGCAGCCCGAAGTGCTTATCTGTTGCTCTTGATAGTTCTTTGCTTCTCTGAAGACACAATTTAAGATCAGAGGCAACACCTGGTTAATTTTGCAGCCTGTAGTGAACACCCCCCGCCCTTTTTTAAAGTATGAAATCTGTAATTCTATGTTGATCTGGCATGCAGGAAAAGTGACCTATCATTATTTCCCAAATTATCAAGACTTCTCATCTAATGCAATTTTTAAACTGAAGTTTAACATGCATAGATAAAAATACATAAATTACAAGCATAGAGCTGAATATTCAGTAAGAAAGTACACCCATGTAAGCATCAAATTAGATCAAGAAACTGGATTCCAAGAGCACCCTAGGAGCCCACTCCAGTCACTGTTCCCCTGGCAAAGGTCATGATGATCCTGACTTCTAACTCTCTAGATTAGTTTTGCCATTTGTAAACTTAATTAGAAACATGGAATCATACCATACGTACTCTTTTGTGTCTGGCTTCTTTCATACATTACATTTATGTAACATGCACTCATATATTGTTGTAGTTTATTCATTCTTAGTCTATTGTATAAACAACAGATTTTGAGCTGCTTATAGTTTTGGATATTAAAATTAATATTCCTGTGAACATTCTTGTTTACATGTCTTTTGGTACATACAAGCATGTATTTCAGATATAGTTATATATATATATATATATATATATATATATATCCAGCAGATATATATATATATAAAACGTGCATACACACACACACACACACACACACACACACACACACACACATATATATATATATATATATATATATATATATATATATGAGAGAGTGGATTTGCTGGGCAAGAATATGTGTCTGCTCAGGCTTAGTAGTACCGCCATTTTTTCCAAAGTGGTTGTAGTAACTTATACTCCCATCAAGTGTATGTAAGAGTTCTACTTAGGCCTTTTTTTTTTTTTTGGAGACAGAGTCTTGCTCTGTTGGCCAGGCTGGAGTGCAGTGGCATGTTCTCAGCTCACTGCAACCTCTGCCTCCCAAGTTCAAGAGATTATTGTGCCTCCACCTCCCAAGTAGCTCAGATTACGGGCATATGCCATCACGCCCAGCTAATTTTTGTATTTTTTTGTAAAGATGGTGTTTTGCCATGTTGACTAGGTTGATCTGGAACTCCTGATCTCAAGTGATCTGCCAGCCTTAGCCTCCCAAAGTGCTGAGATTACAGGTGTGAGTAATCCCATCCAGCTAAGTTCTACTTTTCTTAGTATTACTTTCATTTTAACGCTTCTGGTTAGTGGAATTATATTGTACTTTTAATTTGTATTTCTTTGTGATTAATGAAATTGGTCACTTTTTCATAAGTTTATTGGACATTTTGATATCCTGTTTTGTGAAATGTCTGCAAATTCTTTGTCCATTTTCTAATTGGGTTGACTTTTTTTGATTATGATTTGTAGAAGTTCTTTATACATTTTGGATATGAGCCCTATGATAAATGTATTGCAAACAATTACCTTTTTATGTGCTGTAGTCTAGCTCTCAGATTTTTAACACAGATTTTTAACTTGTTAGTGTCATTACCACCAAAATGGCTAGTTTAAACACCCATTTTTGAACAGACATTATTAACTTTTCCGTTTGCTTAAAAATCCCTCCCATAACAACTGTTTGACCTCACTGGAAGCAACAAACATTGACTTTGCAATTCCCTTTCTCCGAGTCCTCACCTGTAGGTGTTTATTTGCCTTTCTATCAAATTTAGGTTTCAAAACCAGTAGTTTCAATCTCCTTGGTTGAATCTGCCTATAAAAATTGCAACCCTGAATGACTCCAACTATCAATTTTATCTAAGCTTGAACCTAGGCAGGTACCTGATGCTAGAAGATCACTCAACTACTGAAAAAGCACAATAGATGCATGGTCACCAAATCAGAAAGGGTCCAATAATCTTACCAAGTTTCTTCAGTGAGCTAGTGTTCCCACTTTCTACAAATACCTTTTCAAACTTGCTTTCCTTTCTTTAAACCTCAGATCTTTTTTTTTTTTTTTTTTTTTTTGATACATAGTATGCGCTGTTGCCCAGGTTGAAGTACAGTGGTGGGATTTAGGCTCACTGCAACCTCTGCCTCCTGGGTTCACGCAATTCTCTGCCTTAGTCTCCCAAGTAGCTGGGATTACAGGTGCCTGCCACCACATTCGGCTAATTTCTGAATTTTCAGTAGAGACAGGGTTTTACCATCTTGTCCAGGCTGAGTCTTGAACTCCTGACCTCATGATTCACCTTCCTCAGCCTCCCAAAGTGCTGGGATTACAGGCATAAGCCACCACGCCTGGCCAGATCTTTTCTTCTCTCCACTTATACAGTTTGGTTAAAAAGTGGGAATCTCTATAAAATAACAACTATTTATTGAGTGCCAGACCCTGTTCTAAACTTTTTAATAATATTTAATAGTTCACCAGTTGCCAAATATTTTAATGAATGTAATTATTTCAACAACCCTACACAGTAGGTACTTTTTTTTTTTTTTAAGTAAGCAAATAGTAGGTACTACTTTTTCTTCTCATGTTTCAGATGAGGAGTCTGATGAACAGAAAGAGTGTCTAACTTAAGTAATGAAGCAAGGATTTGAACCCAGGTAGTCTGCCTCTAGAGTGCATGTTCTTAACCACTATATTGTACTTTATATGTATTATTTTCTGTAACCCTCACAGTAACTCTATTCAACAGGTACTAGCATTATCTCCAACTGACAGAGGAAGAAGCTAAGTGCAGAGATGTTCAGTTAGTTGCCCAAGGTCACACAGTAAGCAGCAGACTAGGAATTCAAAACTAGGCAGCCCAATTTCACATGTGAAATCACTTTTTTTCTAGCACCGTACCCATCCTCTTCTTCTCATTAGAAGCAAGAACCCCTATGAATCCCATCCTCTCTTATCTTCTTACAACTCTCATCTGATGTAGCAGAAGTCTCCCAGAGTGGAGCCAGGTATGGGTAAGAGGCAGGGAAGGGTGCACTAAGAGGTAACATGGGTTCTATACCATTTTTTTTCCCCCCAGAAAGGGTCTCCCTCTGTCACCTAGGCTGGAGCGCAGTGTGGCAATCTCAGCTCACTGCAACCTCTACCTTCTGGGTGCAACTGATCCTCCTGCTTTAGCCTCTCAAGTAGCTGGGACAACAGGTGCGAGCCGCCACGTATGGCTAATTTTTATATTTTTTGTAGAGACAGGGTTTTGCCATGTTGCTCAGGCTGGTCTTGAACTCCTGAGCTCAAGCGATCCGCCTACCATAGCCTCCCAAAGTGCTGGAATTACAGGCATGATCCACTGTGCCTGCCGGGTTCTATACCTTGACGAAAGAGAAATAGGTCAGGCTATGCAGAGAAAGGGAAAGGGAAGGAAGAGAAAAGAAAAAGAGCACCGGTATGCTGACATTTTATTAGGAAAAAAGACAAAGAACTACTAAACTGATGCAGGGACTTAAAAGTGGTTTTTCTGCACAGAGTAGAAATAGAAATAGAAAATACTGGTCATGCTATATTAATGTCCTTAAATGAGATATCTCACACCTGACATTCTCATTTTAAGTTTATCCCAATATAGACTACTAATTGCTGAAATATACAAATCAGAGAGAAAAAAGGAAATAAAAGTTTTTAAGTCTTATCTTTGTGGAAAGTGGACAGTTAATCTGATCTAAGAAAAATCTCAGTCTGTAAACAGCACTGGTTTGCATTATTTTCTATTGTTAGCTGCTGAGCACCTTTACTGACCATATAAACAACCCTTCCAAGTTGTGGTTTTCCCTTTTGTGGTCATTATCCGACCTAATGTATCCACTGGGCAAAGGATAAAACAGAAGAGGCTGGATGGAATCCATTCACCAACAGTTTACAGCGAGGACTGGCAGCAGTACTGGCCTGATGCAATCACACAGCTAAAGCCTATACATCTACCCTTCAAACAACTCATCTTTCCTGGTGCAGCTGAGCCAGCCGTCAACACTACACAGGAGGCTGGTGCTAATTACATTTAATAGCAAATTAGATTTTTAAGTCTCAAAATCTCATACTAGAAATGAGGACTACAAATGTTTTCCTTTTTTTTTATGAGTTCTAACTTTTAAAATATTTATAACTAGGAAATAGATTCATTTTTCTGACTCCTCTATTAAACAATGGAAATATTTTAACTATACGTTGTGAACAAATGTTCTGTCATAATCTTATGGGAATTCTGAGTGATAACATTAAGTATAACTTTCCAAGCCTATCAGATTAAGATTAAACACATACTACTCTGAGACAGATACTAAAGAATCTCTTAATGAATTCAGAAATACTTTTACTTATGAATTATCCATTTTCTTCAATATTAATTTTTCCTCTTTCCCCCCATAGAAGTCTTCATTTCTTTTTCTCATCTTTTTGAGGCTAACAGAGAAAAAAAGTGAAATAGAAAATTCAGTTTAGCACAGGAAATTTTTTGAGAATCTGACTCATGTCTGAAAATACCTATTTAACCATCCTACTTTAATGATAGTTTGGCTGGTCACAGAATTCTAGGTTGGAAAAAAAAAATCCCTTCAGAGGATGACTCTCAACTGCCTTCTAGCTTTTAGCCTTGTTGCTGAGAAATCTAAAGGCATGATTCCCATCTCCTTGTGACTTTTTTCTTCTCTCTTGTAGCTTGTAGGACTATCCAAATACGCCCAATGTTCTAAAACAGTATCCATAGTGATACGCCTCAGTGTGGACTTATTTCATTTTCATCTATTTTATGGAGAATTCTGTGGTCTTTTTCAAGTAGGAAATTAATGTCCTCAGTCCCGGAAAGTTTTCTTGAGTTATCTGGTGATGATTCCCACTCTACACATTTTATCTTTCTTTCTGGAAGCCTTATTATTGGATCTTCTGGACTGGTCCTCTAATTTTCTTATCTCTTCTCTTGTATTTCCCATCTCTGCCTTTTGGCTCCATTTTTCTGGGATATAGGTCCTCAATCTCTTATCTGAAATCTTTGGGGCCAAATGCATATCAGAATTTTTAGAACTTTAGAAAGGTAATATAAAATATAACCCATAATGTAACACCCACCCCTCATCCCATCCACATACAATGAGATCTGAGGCAGTGATATTTCTTTAGCAAAATCTATAAATGACAGAAATAGGCTGTGTTGTAAACTTATGAAAAATATAACTTTCAGAACTTTTAGAATTGTGGATAAGAGACTATAGGCTGGGTGTAGTGGCTAACATCTGTAATCCCAGTACTTTGGGAGGCTGAGGCGGGCGGATCACCTGAGGTCAGGAGTTCAAGACCAGCCTGGCCAACATGGTGAAACCCCATCTCTACTAAAAATACAAAAATTAGCCAGGTGTGGTGGTGCACACCAGGAATCCCAGCTACCTGGAAGGCTGAGGCAGGAGAATTGCTTGAACCCAGGAGGTGGAGGTTGCAATGAGCTGAGATCATGCCACTGCACTCTAGCTTAGGCCAGACAGCGAGAGTCCATCTCAGAAAATAAAAAAAAAAGAAAGATGTAGGCCTCTATTTCTTCAATTTCATCTTCAAGTCAGTCAAATGAAGTTTTTCATTCTGCTGCCATGTTTTCAACTTCAAGGGCTCACTTTCCTTTTCTGAAATTCAACCCCCATCCCCCAAACTAGCATTTCATTCTTATTAAGTTGATACAATTTCATATCTCTCTGAGGACATAAATGTAGTTGTGGGGAAAGACTCCTCCTCCCTTTAAGGTTGTTGTTGTTTTGGTTTGTTTTTGTTATCTATCTTCAATGTTGTAGGCTATCCTGGTACCTAGTAATCATTGGTTAGTAATCAGGACTTAAGAGTTGAGGGGGCAGGTGACAGGTAGCTAAAAAACTGGGAAGTCTAAGTGGGTGGAGTGGAAGCTTCATGACTTTGTGATTCATTCACTCTAAGTTGTCAGGTAAGCCACTTGTCCTTTAAGTCTTCCTCAGCAAGTCAGGTTCTCCAAAAAGTCTTCCAATCTTCCAACTGACGCCACCAGTTTCTGAATTTTTGAAATTTTTGTTGTGTAAGGAGAATTAACTTCATGTATTCAAAACTGGAACTAATAAGTATTTAATAAAATCTTATAGTACTATGTACATGTGTTTTAATAAAGGCAGCAACGTAGGGCAACATAGCCCATGCCTGTTGACGTGTATTTTGGGAAACACTACTTGCTTTCAAAATAACCTTCATATTTCAAGTGAAAAAGAGCCTACTTTATAGTCCTTCTCCAATGCAAACATGAAAGGCTAAGTCAGAATAAGCAGATGAAGTAGGAAATGAGATGTGGTTATCATCTAGTGGCAAGTCCATAAATACAAAATTTTCCTCCTTTTTCTGATCTTTAGAGCCAAGAACTACTTCAGATACAAGTTGGGGATTATTGAAATATTTGTGATAAGGAGACATGGCAACTAACTACAATATGGGATTCAGAATAGAGAAAAAGATATTATTGGAAAAAATGAAATTTAAAATAAGGTTTATACTTTACCTAATAGCACTGTATCAGTATTGTTTATTGCCTGGTTTTGAAAATTCTACTATAGCTATGTTACATGCTAACATCAGGGGAACTGGGTGAAGGGTATGCAGAAACTTTTTGCATATTTTTGCAACTTTACTGAAAATCTAAAGTAATTTCAAAATTAAAAGTTTTGGCTGGGTGCAAAGGCTCACACCTTTAATCCTAGCACTCTAGGAGGCCCAGGAGTTCGACACCAGCCTGGGCAACATGGCAAAACCCTATCTCTACAAAAAATACAAAAATTAGCCAGGTGTGATGGCACATGCCTTTACTCCCAGCTGCTTGGGAGGCTGAGGTGGGAGGATCAATTGAGCCTGAGAGGTAAAGGGTGTCGTGAGCTATGATCATGCTACTGCACTCCTGCCTGGGCAACAGGGTGAGACCCTGTCTAAGAAAGAAAGAGGGGAATGGGGAAGGGAAGGGGGAAGGGAAGAGGGAAGGAAAGGAAAGGGGTAAGGGAACGGGGAAGAAAAGGGAATGGGGAAGGGAGAATAGGGAAGGGAAGGGAGTTGTAAGTTTTTAGAAGAAAAAAGTAGGCCAGGCATGGGGGCTCACGCCTGTAATCCTAACACTTTGGGAGGCCGAAGTGGGTGGATCAACTGAAGTCAAGAGTTCGAGACCAGCCTTACCAACATGGTGAAACCTCGTCTCCACTAAAAATACAAAAATTAGCCACGCATGGTGGTGGGCGTTTGTAATCCCAGTTGCTAGGGAGGCTGAGGCAGGAGAATTGTTTGAACCCAGGAAGCGGAGGTTGCAGTTAGCCACAATCGCGCCACTGCACTCTAGCCTAGGCAATAGAGCAAAAACTCCGTCTCAAAAAAAAAAAGAAAATATTTTAGGATGTCAAAGTCTGACACCTTAAATATTAAAACACTACGAATGTTTAACTGGTTTAAAGATTACATATAGGCACAAGTGTAAACAAATATTAATGTTTGTATTTAGAATGTGGTTGGAACTATTACGAAACTTAGAAAGAGACTGAAAAGTACGTTCATTTCATATTACAGGTTTGATGAAGAAAAAACCCACATTTAAATCTAACATTACCATTAATCCATTTCACAGAAACAGTTTAACTTACAACTCTCATAATTTTACATACAAAAAACCAATCACATAAAGCTTAATCTCCTACTGCATTCTCTCTGAAGACCTCATGGTTTTAAGAACAAAAATATCGATCACTCCTAGTTGCACTCCATCTATCTTAAATTAGGGGGGGTCATCTTCAGACAAGGTATGTGAATGAATCCTTTCCATAGACTCAAACAGGTATTTTCACAGTAATTATGAAGTCAACATTTAGTGTAAGGGACAAAGTTCCAAAAACAGTGTAATTCAAGAATAAACCTATCAAAGGTCGGTAGATATTTCCATTAACTGTTAAAAGTACATCTGCCAAGTAAATTACCATGCAATTCAAATAGCTCTCAAATTAGGCGACTATTGGCTAGGTGCAGTGGCTCACATCTGTAATCCCAGCACTTTAGGAGGCTGAGATGGGTGGATCACTTGAGGCCAGGCGTTCAAGACCAGCCTGGCCAACAGGGTGAAACCCTGTCTCTACTAAAAATACAAAAAATTAGCTGGGCGTGGCAGCGGGCACCTGTAATACCAGCTACTTGAGAAGCTGAGGCAGAAGAACTGTTTGAACCTGGGAGGCAGAGGTTGCAGTGAGCTCAGATTGTGCCACTGCACTACCGCTTGGGTGGCAGAAGGAGACTCCCTCTCAAAACAAACAGACAAACAAAAAAATTAGGCAAGTATTAACAAAGTTTTCATTTGGAAAGATTCACACTGAATCAAAATTTGCACAAAAGTGAAACTTCATTAACTTTTTATATCAGATTTTCAAATCTGAATGATTTAAATTTGAATAAAATAAGATTGTGACATATTTAATATTCAAGGAAATGAAATGGAACCATCATAGCCTACTTGATATTCATTTTCTCATCTAATTATGAAAACAACCCTAGGCAGCAGGAACTATTATCACCATTTTTACAGATGAGGAAAATGAGCATTGGAGTTGTAATTCTCTCATGGTTACACATTCAGCAAACGGAGCTGAGAGCTGAACCAGCTCAATCTGATTTACAGGGTCATACTCCCTAAACACAATATTATATAATAGCCTTTTTTTTTTTTTTTAAAATAAAAAAGCTTTAAAAATTCAGTTTTCCTTACAATATTTTACAAAGTCGGCTGGGATACTTTTCATTATGCCACTGCATAGTACCTTAAAAAAACAAGAACTATAATCCATTTAGAACATCGACTAGATTTGTTAGCACTTAAAGTAATTTTATGTTTTAATTTTCTCGGAGACGGTGTTTCCCAATGTTGCCCAGGCTGCTCTTTAACTCCTGGGCTCAAGAGATTCCCAGGCCTTAGCTTCCCAGGTTACTGGGATTACAGGTGCATGCCACCATGCCTGGCTAAACATTTTAAAAATGTTTCTAATGGGGCTGGGCACAATGGCTCATGCCTGTAATCCCAGCACTCTGGGATGCTGAGGCAGGCAGATCACTTAAGGATGATTACTTTTAGATTTATTTTAAAGAGAAATGCTTAAACATTTCTTCTGCATAGTTGAATATTGTCATGGCAAGCCAAATTCTGAGAGTCTAATCCTGTTTGGGCAGTCAAATGTAAGCTAACATTTATTTTTAATAAACTAGTAATTCAATTTCTTCTGAAAATATGTGGTTCCATTTTCTGAGTGTCAAAGTGCCATAAAAAGGAATTATGAAAGGCATCATTTGTATATATATAACATGATCATGTACTGATTATCAATGTCACACTGTGAAACAAAAACCACAGCAATTCATTTTTTAAAACAGGAGTAAGAATTATATAAAATTATATGTAATATATAAATAGTGACATGCACACAGAATATCACCTCAATTTTTTAAAACTTTATACCTGAATGATTATTTTAATGTTCATTTTAGAATGAGAGAAATTTGTTAGTATGTTTAAGCTAGAGTTATTAGGTTAAAAGTTGAAAAGTAAGTGGAATCTAAGATGGTAAGACGCTCTATGAATGTCTTTTTTTTTTAAATCACCATTTGCATGGAGAAGCAGGCAAAAAAGCACTTGACTGGGAGAGAGCAAAATTCCAGAAGCCCAGCTGTGTAACCAGCTAGGTGTAACTTGCTCAAATCACTTAACACTACTGACCTCAGCTGTACAAGGGAGGCATAAGATGACTTTTAAAATGCTTTTTAGCTTTAAACTTCATCAATTCTGATCAGAGTTTACTCACTTCAAGAGGTAATATAAAATAGTTATGAAAAATGTAAACAGGTTTTTAAAAAAACATGCCTCTAAATAATCCTTACTACTTCCTCCTCCTTGCCCTAAGCTGTGAAAGCAGTAAGGGGCAGCAGAGCACAGCATTAATGTGCCTACCAACTTTTTAGTTTACTTTCTTTTGGGCATTAGAAGTAAATAAATAAATAAACCAAGGCATGCAAAGAGAAGAAGCAACAGTCATGGAGTTAGCAATATAAACAATGTGCTGAAAGGATGTCTTGAATCTTATATGATCCAAAGGGCAATATTCTCCATTCAAAACTATCCACTGATAGTTCTAAATTTGGTTTTCTGTGGCAACTCTCACATTCTCAAACTAGGCTAAATCTTCCTTATGGGTCCAGCTTGGAAACTGTCAAACTCCTCATAGGCATCAAAATATTGGAGCTGAAGGACAGATGTAATTATTTTTAAGGGTAAACTGATACAGGATATATCTATTTTACGTAAGCTCAACGTACTCTGCCTTTTATTACTTTGAGGGAAAAATAAGAGCCACTCTTGGAAAAGTGGATGGCTGGATGAATAAATTCCTTTGTAGTCCAAGACCTCTATGTCTAGCCTAGAAATAGGACATGCTAATGATACCTACACTGTGGGCTGAAGGTAATATAGCCCAACAATGCAAGGTATGATAGACAGGGACCTCATTTTTTTCTCACTATGTTCTAGAAATACTCATTTGGGCAAATGATCCCACTGTTAAGGGCTATAACTTCTTGGCTATATTTTAGTGAGTCACTAATCTGCAAGGCACCTTCAAGTATTATCAGATAAAGGAGTCAATGGGCAATTCCAACTGATAGTAGAGAAGTGAAAGAAAAATTGGCTTAAACTCCAGAGAAAGGGTGTGTAAAAGAGCAAAAAGATCCTCTGAGCACAATGGGCAACAGGGGCTTGCCAATAAGGAGGGTTATAAAATCTACAGCTGGGCCACTAGGCTATTTCCTCAAATCTCTACTTGCCACTCACCGACAAGTATCTCAAAGGATTCTTAGCTATTTAGAGTATAAAATTCCAACTTCTTTGGCCTTGAATTCCAATTCCTCTACAATTTAGCTTTATCAGCCTCTCATTATTGAGTGTTATTGCTTCAGAAGAGCCTTCTGTTCCAACCAAAGATACTGTATGCAAAACATCATGCTATACAACAGCATAAACATATACAATCTTACTTGTCAATTTAAAAAAAACTTCTTAATTTTTATTTTTTAATTTGGGGTCTTGCCATGTTACCCAGGCTAGTCTCTAACTCCTGAGCTCAAGTGATCCTCCCACCTCAGCCTCCCTAAGTGCTGGGATTACAGGTATGATCCACTGTGCTTGGCCTACAAAGAAAAGAACTTTCTATTTACATCCCTACCTCCATGTGGGAAATCCTTTCAACTTTTAAACACAACTGAGGATTCAGAGAGCTTTTTGTTTCTTTGGGGAATATCCATTGTTATTTAAAGCATTAGAAATTAAAGCTGAGAAAATTTTAAACTACTTAAAAATTAATTTTAAATAAGCCAATTACATGTTAACATAAATAACATATTTGAAAGAAAATTAACTGTATTTTCCAAAATGTAATAAATTTATTTAGAAGACTGGCACTCCCTTTAATGTATGCATTTACTCTGTTATAATATGTTATTTTAGCTTAAGTATAAAAAGAAAAATCTGGCCTCACAGATAACTGGAAAAGGGAAAAGTATTTCAATAGCCTTCTCAGATAACTGTGGCATCTTTGATAATACAACAACTCTTGGCAAGTGGTACTTTCTTAAAAGGTTAACTGCAATGTCGAATCTGAAACCTTATCGGCGAACTTTTCATGTTATTACACTAAAATTCACTGGACAATGATGCACTTTGCATGGACCTTTTACTTATGATTTTGTAACATTTAAACATCAGTCACATTTGTAAAACATTGGCTTACTGAGTTATGGTGCTCTTTCAAATGTCAGCACATGTCATTATACAAGACCACATTTGTTACTATCATCACTGATCTCATCAGAAAATCTTTAAGTACTGAGAAATTGTCAAGCTCACAGTGGAGGATACAAATTTTTCAAAATTCTAATTTTTGCCAGGTGAGCTTACATTTTACCAATGGAAACAAATAGTGTCAGTTTTTTCCCTTGAAGTGACAGGCCCACTTCATTTTCAAAAAAATATTTGCCAGATACCCAAATCTGAATATAATAGTTTGTCCATTAGTTGTTCTTACAAGAAAAATGGTGCTCAATGAAAAAAGCAGCTAGTTCAACTTGCAACTCAATCACATAGTACTTTTCCTTGAGACAATGAAAATATTTTGATATGTACCACAGTGCTTTATGAATACTTTTCACTTTGCCATGTAGAATATGAAAGAAATAATGGACTCAATGGTGGAAAATTAATAAATTAATAACATTAATACTTTTTACTGCTTCACCAAGGACATTCTTAAGTGAACATGATTTATTTCTGTTTTCCTGTGAGTTTGTGACAGTGAAGAATATAATGACTGCCAGTAGTACAGTTTGGTGCCATGGCCTTGATTCATGCTAAGGTGCTAGCAATTTTATCCACTATTGCTTCTGTACTGACTGTCAAAGTCAATATAGTGAAAACAGCGAGAATGTATTGGTATTACTATGAAAATAATACCTTGCATTGATTTCATAGTCCCCTCTTCCACCCAGACTCTGAAATAGTTTAAGAAACTGCCAGTAATCTGTGGACCATACAGGAAAACTACCACTGTAGAGTACTGCTCCTGTCTGCAATGTCCTCTACTTCACTGCAGGCTATGAGTTCACTGTTTAGGGGAAATAGTACCTACCTTCTAAAAGCATCTCTTAACGAACTTGCTTCATTACTCTCTCTCCCTGTAGCACTTACCTGTACTTTGTTTTTCTTTTTTTTTTTTTGAGACGGAGTTTCGCTCTTGTTACCCAGGCTGGAGTGCAATGGCATAATCTTGGCTTATCACAACCTTCTTCTCCTGGGTTCAAGTGATTCTCCTGCCTCAGCCTCCCAACAGGTATCCGCCACCATGCCCAGCTAATTCTGTATTTTTAGTAGATGTGGGGTTTCTCCATTTTGGTCAGGCTGGTCTTGAACTCCTGACCTCCTGCCTTAGCCTCCCAAAGTGCTGGGATTACAGGCATGAGCCACTGTGCCTGGCCTTTACTTTGTTTTTCTACTTGAACTTCTATAGGTTCAATGAGGGCAGGGGCTTTATTTTACCTTTTTAAGAACACCTAGTGCCTAGCATGGTAATGTGCACATGACAAGTATATATAAAACAGTTGTTCAATATAATTTATGGGGAAAAATGCAGGCTGTTGGAGCCAGATAACCTATATTGAAATCCTCACAATGACATTTATTTGTTGTGTGATCTTGGACAAGTAATCTTGAATCTCTATAAGCCACAATTTCTTCATCTGTAAAAGAAGAGTAATAATGATACCTGTTTTACATGGTGCCTGTCATAATTCAATGGAATTAACACATGAAAAGTGCTTCAAACATTATCTGGTACAGAGTAAGCACTCAAATATATTAGTTTTGTTGTTACTATTAAGTAGTTATTGCCCCTATATATGTATTTTAAAAAATTATTTAAGGACTGATACTTTGATTTAAAATAGGGTAGCTCTAAATTATGTTTTGAAGAGTGTGTAAGGGGGGGAAATAAATGTATTTTATTTTCCTAATTATCCAGTTAGGAAAACCTTATATTTAAGTGAAAGACTCAATAACATGCTTTGTCTCCTAAGTAAATGATTCTAATTATATCAAACTAAGAAGAAAGTATTTACATCATAAGGAAAAACACTGGAGAAATAAATTCTGTTACCTAAACTGATGTATTAACTCAGTGTTTTTAATAGTGTTATGTCTAACACCTTTAGAACAACGATAAGCCTCCCCCACCATTAGAAAGCACTAATAAGTGTTTGTGTCCATAACATACCAGTAGAGGTGATAAAAACAGAGAAAATATTATTTCCTGCCCTTAAGAAAAATATAATCAAACAGGTAGTTAGAACATGTACACAAATGTAAACCTCACAACTGAAGAGTGTTCACTAAAGCTTGTCTACTTCAAATTCTTTGGCTATTGATACCTGCTGCCATTTAGAAAAGTATCTAAAGATACAGGAACTGAGATCCTTTTTTTCTCTGCAGGCAGGCCCAGGTGGTAGACTGCTAACTGCTACCTCTTTTACTAATGCACAGTATGGGACCAACTGACTAGCAAAATAAGCTCTCAGCTTAAGAGCAGAAGCTTCTAGCTCAAGGTGAAAATCCATTTCTAAAACACATTTTAAAAATAAAAATTTCAGATTTTAATGCTCAGTTCTCATTTTTGTATAAGTTCTTTTTGTTCTCTCCAACAAGGTAAGACTATACAACATAAACGAAATCTACTGAAATGAAGCTGTAGCTCACAGTAACAAAAAGACAAATAGTACAAATAGAGACAATTGATTTTAAAAGACTTATGATAGTTAAAAATAACTACTTTGGCTGGATGTGGTGGCTCATGTCTATAATCCCAGCACTCTGGGAGGGTGAGGTGAGAGGACTGCTTAAGGCCAGGAGTTCAAGACCAGCCTCAGTAACATAGGGAGACCCATCTCTACAAATAATAAAACAAAATTTGCCGAGTGTGGTGGTGCACACCTGTGGTTCCAGCCACTCAGGGGTGCTGAGGCAGGAGGATTGCCTGAGCCTGGGAAGCAGAGGCTGTAGTGAGCCCAGACCATGCCACAGCACTCCAGCCTGGGTGACAGAGTGAGACCCTACCTCAAAGATCCCCTTCCCTCTGAAAAAAAAGGTAATTAAGGAACTATTTAACAAGTAATTTCCAAAGAATTTCTTAATTTATTCTCACCACAACCCTGTATAGTCAGGTCGATTATAAACTTCATTTGATAGATGAGGAAACTGAACTTGGGAGGTAAAATGGTTTACTCAAGACAATTATTACAATAAGGATGGCACAGTCTTTGTTCTACCTCTTATTTTACTCATTCAATCAGCTGTCAAATCCTCTATGCTCTACCTTTATAATGTCCCCTGAATTCACCGCCCCCACCCCCGCCCGTCGCTACATAACCACTTAAGACTGTTTCCTAACCATCTGCCTACTCCTCTATTTATCCTAAATACGCTGTGACAGATCAACCTTCTCTGAGCACAATTCTGCTCACTTCATTTATGTATGCAAAATCTTCAATAAAGTCCGTATTTCTTAGCCTGGCATTCAAATACTCTTCCCAATTTGTACTCAACTGACCCTTACTTCACTTTATTTCCCGCTAGTCTCCACCAAACACCTAAAGCTTCGGTCAAGTAGAAATCTCTGCTTTTATCCAGAGACATTTTGATCTTTCTCATCTTTCTCATCACTTCAACTTTGTACTGAGAACTGACATACTTAACTCTTCCCACTACCATCTATGCTTACTTGAATTCTAATTACCATTAATACAACGCCCAGATCAATGCTGTATTCATGAAGAAGCCTCAGCTTCCTTCTGCTCAGAGCTGCCATAGTACACTTGTACCTAGTTTTATTTTTTTTTCCCCATGAAGAAGCATTTACTGAGTTTCTATTATGTGTCAGGCACTGTGATAAGTCAGGGAATGCAAAGATGAACAAAAACTGACTTTTTCTTTAAAAGCTTACAACTTAGGAAGACAAAAGTGAATTAAAAAAATCACAATTTATATGTTATATAAACAGTGCTCAGGTTAGAGTTCTACTTGAGCCTAAATGAAGGACACACAAATTTGGCTTTGCCTAGAAAAGTCCAGGAATGCCTCTGAGCAGAGATGAGACTTGGGCTGAGTGGAAAACAACGCTAAGTGCTTGTGAAGAGGACAAGTGAATATACACAGCACACAACCTTCTTTCACTAAGTTGACTATGAGGAGTCAGAGTGGTAGAGCGAACAACAAGGACTTAGAATTCCCTAACTGTAAAAGCCCTAACATACCCCAAAGGGATATTTTATAAACGACAATAAAATATTGTTTGTGAAAGCAATTTTTAAACTGAAAAGTGAGATATAAATTTAAGATATCAATAATAAATCTGTAAATAACAATACTTCCTATCTAACTTTTGGATTTAATGGTCCATATGAATTACTAGACCATTGTTTTTGACTGATGAGTAATAAAACTAGATAGACCATTTTAAGAGACATATAAGCAGATAGTAAAAGTTTAATCAAATAATCTAAATATTGTCAAATCTAGGTTTTATGATGTACTGCTCAACTGTTCAAACTCTCTCTACATACAACACATATACACATACACTCTCTCCAAAGGTAAATAAATGGCTTAAGAGCAGTGAATTCACCTTCACATTTAAAGTATACACTTTTGGGCCAGGCACAGTGACTCATGCCTGTAATCTCAGCACTTTAGGAGGCTGAGGTGAGTGGATCACTTGAGGTCAGGCGTTCGAGACCAGCCTGGCCAACATGGTGAAACCCCGTCTCTACTAAAAATACAAAAGTTAGCCAGGCATGGTGGCAGATGCCTGTAATCCAAGCTGCTTGGGAGGCTGAGGCAGGAGAATCGCTTGAACTCAGGAGGCGGAGGTTGCAGTGAACTGAGATCACGCCACTGCACTCCAGCCTGGGCAACACAGTGAGACTCTGTCTCAAAAATAAAAAAAAATAAAATGTACCTTTTTAAAAAAAGAAGCATCTTTCAGCCAGAGTATCCTAAAAATTTCTCATTTTATTGTTACTAACTTCCTGAAATTATAGAACTTATGCTATCTCTGTTCATAGGCACAACTCAAAGTTCTTCCTCAGTTCTTTTTGGCAGCAATAAATTTACAATCTATACATACAGATTTCTATTCTTAATTCAATATCTCTTTAGGAACTCAAATTGGTTAACATGCAAAATTATATGGTGAACAGTTTCAGGTATAAATGAGGAACATAAGTCTTAATGGCATATATCTTACATTAAGGAACAGAGCTTGCTCTTAATCACTGTCATTAGAAATATACAGTCAGAGAGCTGAAACAAATGGAAATAGAGGCAATAAAGGAAAATAGAAATGGGCAATGATAAGGAGACATGTAGTAAGTAATTATAAAATGCCATGCAATGATTCAGGGAAGAGACTTCTGGCTATGATGGCAAGAACAGGTCAATGAACTGTTTCCTCAAAAGAAAATGACAGTAAGAAAGTTGGACAAAGTTGTCAAAAACAGCTATTTCAAGATTCTGAAAATCAATCCAAGGCAGACAGACAATAAACAGCAGAATGTCCTGAGAAATTGCTTAAGCTTAGGGGCAAGACATCCGGACACAAACTTAATGCCTTAAAGCTTAGTTTTATCAGGGGAAGGCAGGGACCTTACCAGCAATTTTCACTGCTAGGGAGGGCAGACCTGACTTGGGACAAGGAGGAGATTGAAGGAGTGGTAGAAAATCTACAGCTTTGTCAGCTAACAGGGGCCAACCTGGTGGGAACCTAACTGGGAGAAGACATTCTTCTAGCTTGAGGTTGTGGTCTGATTAGGGTGCAGTGGAAGACCAGCTGGAAATCTGAAGGGGAGATCCTGGAAAGAAAAGAGTCATAAAAGGGCCAGATATGCTCTCCTCACATCCCTGGGTGGTTGTAAAACTACATGAATGAGGAAGGAAGACATGAGAGGTCTCAACAGAAAGAAAACCCAAGGCAGGCTGGAGAACTGGCTGAGCTTAGAGTGCACTTCTCAATCCACCTGGATCATCAGAGGGTGAAAGCTCTACAAGCTTCAGGTGTTTGGGCACAACCTCTGCACTAGTCACAGGCTCACCACTAAGCTAAGAAGACACAAGTGACTCCTAGCCAGGCTAAAAAAATAAAGTAACAAATGAAAATCACTAAGCAGAAACATCAGTGGCCACACACTGTGTGGGAGTCAGATTCCATAGTTTAATTATGAGCAAGTTACTTAAAACACACACACAGAGACTCAGAAAAATAAGTAACACTCCACAGTCACTACAATACATTACTAAGATGTCCAATTTTCATTAAAAAATTACAAGACATGAAGAGAAAGAGAAAAGTGACCCAGATTCAAGAAAACAAGCAGTAACTAGAAACAGACTAAGGCCCAGATATTGGATTTATCAGACAACTTCAAAACAGTAAATACAAATATACTTTTAAAATTAAGGTGGGGCACAGTGGTTCACACCTGTAATCCCAGCACTTTGGGAGGCTGAGGCAAGAGAACTGCTTGAGCCCAGGAGTTCAAGACCAGCCTGAGCAACACAGTGAGACCCTGTCTCTAAAAAAAAAAAAAAAATACAAAAGTTAGCTGGGTATGGTTGCACGTGCCTGTAGTACCAGCTACTCAAGAGGCTGAGGCAGGAGGATCACTTGTGCCCAGGAGGTCAAAGCTGCAGTGAGCTGAGATTACACCTCTGCACTTCAGCCTAGGTGACAAAGTGAGAACCCATCTCAAAAACAAAATTTAAAAAAATAAATAAAAATAAAATTTTAAAAAGATATGATGAGAAGAAATCTCAGTAGAAAAATATAAATGGAAATTCCAGAGTTGAAAAATGTAATAACTGAAATAAAAAATTCACTAGATGGGCTCAACAGCAGATTTCAAATGGCAGAACAAGGAAGGAGTGAACTGAAAAAGAGATCATCTGAAATTATCCAATCTAAAGAATAGAAGGAAAAAAGATCAAAGAAAAATGAACAGAACTTCAGATTATGTTTAGGTTCAGACTGAATTTTTTAAAGAAACAAAAAACCCTACGGGAGAACACCAAGTGTTTCAATTTATGTGTTAGCTAGGCACAATGGCTCACGCCTGTAATACCAGCACTTTGGGAGGCCAAGGCAGGCAAATCATGAGGTCAGGAGTTTGAGACCAGCCTGGCCAACATGATGAAACCCCATCTCTGCTAAAAATACAAAAATGAGCCAGGTGTGGTGGCACATGCCTGTAATTCCAGCTACTTGAGAGGCTGAGGCAGGATAATTGCTTGAACCTGGGAGGTGGAGGTTGCAGTGAGCTGAGATTGTGCCACTGCACTCCAGCCTGGGCAACAGAGCAAGACTGTCTCAAAAAAACAAAACAAAACAAAAAAAACTTTTTATTATCACTTTGGGTAAATGAATGACTATGATTTTTACAGTGACCTGTGATGCGATTTTAATTATGTTTTATACCTTTAACATACTTTACAGACTTCTCAAAATCAAATTTCAAGTTCTGAAATTAACTCTTTTTGACCTCAAACTATTAGTAGTAACTGAGATGTTCCAAAGGGTCCCTGAAGCATCCGAAAGAGAAATAATAAACTGACTTGTTTGATAAATTATATGGAAGCATTGTCAAATAAGAAATAATATGATCTAGTGTGGTGGCTTATGCCTGTAATCCCAGCACTTTGGGAGGCTGAGGTGGGAGGATTGCTTGAGGTCAGGAGTTTGAGACCAGCTTGGGCAACATAGTGAAATCCTGTCTCTACAAAAAATAAAAATAGCTGGGAATGGTGGTGTGTGCCTGTAGTTCCAGCCATTTGAGAAGCTGAAAAACAAGTAAAAAGAAAGAAATGATGTAAATATTGTTTAACCTTCTTCAAGTTATATTTGTATGAATATGTTATTAGTATGTGTTCCAAAATTATATGAGATTTATAAAATTCTGGCCAGGCAGAGTGGCTCATGCCTGTAATCCCAGAACTTTGGGAGCCCTGGGCAGGTGGATCACCTGAGGTCGGGAGTTTGAGACCAGCCTGGCCAACATGGTGAAACCCCATCTCTACTAAAAATACAAAAAATTCACCGGCTACGGTGGTAAATGCCTGTAATCCCAGCTACTTGGGAGGCTGAGGCAGGAGACTCAATTGAACCTAGGAGGCAAAGGTTGCAGTGAACTGAGATGGCACCACTGCACTCCAGCCTGGGTGACAGAGTGAGAATTTGTTTCAAAAATAAAATAAAATAAAATAAAATTCTGATATCATCAGTCATAATTATGCTTACTGCGTTAAATTTTTGTAAGTCACACAAACAGATTTTCTTATCAATTACATCTTTAACCAAGACCATTTTACGTATTGTCCACATTTAATTGCTTAATGGTTATGCATTTACTGAAAGCTCTTTACAAGCAAGTAAAATTCTAAAGTACTGTATCTTTAAGCAGGTTGGCTCCTGGAAAGGATGGAAAGCACCCTGACAAAAACTCTTAAGTACAGATTTCTGATTACTGTAGGCTCACGTGGACTGAGTAAGAATTCCCAGAACTCTAATGAAAGGAATGGCTGGTTTATAAAACTGCTAACTCAAGCAGGATAAGAATTAATTGAATACCAAAGAAATAGTCTGCCAGATTTTCATGTTAAAGCAGCCAATACCAAAATTGTTAAGATGCAATTTGAATGAGCTCCGTGGTCCAAGTCAAATTACCTATGATAACCCATTTAATAAGCAATGTTTTGTACCTGAATTGGAGAAACAAAGTTGGTATTTAAGAGGACATAAATCCAATGTTAAGCATGGATTAAGTGCAAATCGTTCTTTGCGCAACTAAACCCTGTTAAATTTAATTTGTCTAAAGTTTTCCTTTTAACACTAATAAGTAGCAAATCCAGGATTTGAACCTGGCAGTCTGGTGCTCAAAACCCACTTTCTTAACCACTATACCACAGTGCTCCCAAATTATCAGGAGCACCTGTTAAATAGACAGGCTGTTAAGAGTCTACTGGTGATTCTGTCACCTTCTTGCACTTATTTAAGCCCTTGCCTCTTTCTGAGTGTTCATATCTTCATCTGTAAGGCAAAGGAGATGGACTAGATTTCTAGGGACCCTCCAGCCCTTCTGTGTGTGCTGTATCTTCACAACTGGACTAAACCAAAAACTAAACCTTTTATGATACAAGCTTTTATTGTCTGCAAGGAAGAACTTAACGGAGGCTTTCAAAGGATATTGAGGACCCAATGTCCTGGGACAAAAAGCTGTAAACTAGAATACAACATTCATTTCAAGTCATTTGTCTTAGGAACGTATACTGAGCACCAGTTGGTGCTGAATTCAGTGTTATCCACTGGATATCACAGTGAGTGGGAGCCACACAGGCCCTTCCTCATGGAGCTAATCGCCTGGGTATAAGGGTCAGGCTAGGGGTGGGACCCACCAAACAACACAGACTGAAGAATTACAAGGGAGATGAGACCGGGCCCGGTGGCTCACACTTGTCATCTCTGCACTTTGGGAGGCTGAGGTGGGCAGATCATGAGGTCAGGAGTTGGAGACGGTCCAATATGGTGAAACCCCGTTTCTACTAAAAATTACAAAAAATAGCTGGGCGTGGTGGCGCACACGTTTGATTCCAGCTACTCAGGAGGCTGAGGCAGGAGAATCACTTGAACCTGGGAGGTGGAGACTGCAGTGAGCCAAGATCATGCCACTACACTCCAGCCTGATGTCAGAGTGAGACTCCATCTAATAAAAATAAACAAACCAACAAAACAACAAGAACAACAAAAAAAAAGGGAGATGAGTGTGATGCCTGGGATGCCATGAGCAATCATAGCAATGGGATCTGGCCTTATGACAAGGATCAAAAGGACATGATTTTTATTTTGTGATCATGGTCGGCTCTGAAAGTTTGTTTTCTAAGACTGCTGAGGGCTCTGCATGAGAAAGACACAATCTTTTAGGCCACACTACCTTTTCTTGATATCATATGTTTGCCCAGCCTACTCTCATTGCCCGAGTAGCAATGACAATAAGGCAAATGGCCTCAGGGTGATATTTGGATCCCTGCTTCTCACTTCATCAATACTGCAAAACCAGCATGACAACCAGAAACACGACAGCTAGACTGCAAGTGCTTTCCCCCTTTGAGCTGCCGTGACTGGGTGCCTTTCCACTCAAAGAGGGACCAAAAGAGGAGTGGGCAGGGCTGACCGGGTGGGCCTGCAATGGGGAAGCAGCAGGCAGGAAGATGCTACAAATTGGAGCACTCCAGCCTGAGCTGCTTGGAGTTGGTCCTGATGTTGCCTGACTGCCCCATCAAAAGATGGTGAGGGGAGCTGGTGAAATGTAAATGTCTTCCATTTGTTCCACTCAGGGTGCTATTAGGAGCACACGGAAAGAATTTTGGTGTCAGATTTTTATCCAAAAAGCCACACTCACATAACGGGGTATTTTGCTTACATAATAACCTGCTTCTGATAGGATTTCCCTCGTATTTTTTTAAGCTCTCCTGCTCCAAGCCTTGCTCACAAAAGCAAGCTTGTCCAACCCGCAGCCCACAGGCCACACACGCAGCCCAACACAAATTTGTAAACTCTTAAAATATTATGAGATGTTTTTGTGATTGTTTGTTGTTGTTGTTTTGAGCTCATCAGCTATCATTAGTGTCAGTATATTTTTTGTGTGGCCCAAGACAAGTCTTCCAGCGTGGCCCAGGGAAGCCAAACGATCGGATACCCCTACACAAAAGCAAAGCTTTGGTTTCTTTTTATCCTCATCTTTTCTCTTTCTTCTTCACAACAATGGCAGCAGCTCCACTGCTAAGCTCCTACTGGGTGGCGATGCCTCCCAACCCTTGGTGCTTCCAAACAACCCTTTGACATCCGTAACATCCTTCTCCCCTCACAGCTGTGGCTGCAAAGATTCAGAGAAACAAACTCACTGATCCAAAACTTCATGCATCTGAGTAGTGGTCAACTGAGTGAGGATCTTCCTGAAACCACAGGCACCTACCAGCCCTTGACATGCTGTTTCCCACCCCAATCATAAGTGCCACAGAAACTCGAAGACACTGGAATCTTTATGGTTCTCCTTAGCTGATTCCATTTATAGTTCCTGGCCAGGCATGGTGGCTCATGCCTGTAATCCCAGCACTTTGGGAGGCCAAGGCAGGCGGATCACCTGAGGTCAAGAGTTCAAGACCACGGCAAAACATTTCCTAGCTGAGCATGGTGGCACACACCTGTAATCCCAGCTACTCGGGAGGCTGAGGCAGGAGAATCGCTTCAGCCCAGGAGGTGGAGATTGCAATGAACCAAGATGGTGCCACTGCTCTCCAGCCTGGGACAGAGCAAGAGTGGGTCTCAAAAAAAAAAAAAAAAAAAAAAGTTACGATGTTTAGTAACGAACTGCAAATGTTTTTGTTTGTTTGTTTGTTTGTTTTTATTTTGTTTGCTTTTTGGGCTTCAGACTGAGTCTCACTCTGTCACCCACACTGGAGTGCAGTGGCATGATCTCGGCTCACTGCAACCTACGCCTCCCAGATTCAAGCGATTCTCCTGCCTCAGCCTCCTGAGTAGCTGGGATTACAGGTGCCCACCACCACAACTGGATAATTTTTGTATTTTTAGTAGAGACAGGGTTTCACCATGTTATCCAGGCTGGTCTCAAACTCCTGACCTCAGGTGATCCCACCCACCTTGGCCTCCCAAAGTGCCAGGATTATAGACATGAGCCACTGCGCCCAGCCTACCGATGTTTTAACATTGGTTTGAGGATGCTTTTAAGTAGTCTTGTAGCTTCTCTAAAACATTTTGAATTTTCCCCCCAAAAAGTAATTTTTCTAAGTTTTACTTGGGGCCAGAGTTTAGTTGTTGTTGTTATTTAATATAGAGTGAGCTTTTTAAATGATTATCTTGTTGTTTTATTTAGTATCACGAAGAACTTGCTACATCCACTTCAAGGGAATAAAATAATACCAGAATAGATTTATGGAAAATGAAAACAGGAACTGGCAAAGTCAACGCTATTTCACAACTATTTGCTAAAAGAGTTTGCAACACTCAGATTTACTTGCCTTTTTTATGTTTTTTTTTCCTTTTGTTGTTGTTGTTCTGCTTCAAATGAATGGTTAGTCTGAAATTAAGACATTTTGAATTTGCTAGAATGCCACGTGCCCAGCCCAGAGGAGGAGGAGGAGAACTCTGAAAAAATTTAAGTTTTAGAAAACTGCATCTTGCATGAGGCCTACCCTGCTCCCATTTCTCCTGAATTGGGAAGCTCATTTCTCTGCAACACTCAACGAGCTTGAGTTGCCTCTTTAGAGAACAGAAAGAACAATATCCCCTTTTAAAGAGAAGCCACCCCTGCTATGGTATAGGGGCTAACCTTTGCTTTTTAATCTATGAACAAATGCTGGTGAACCTTTGCGCAAGCTGAAACATCTCTGAACTCCGGTGTCCTCACTTCTTTGACATTTCAGTGTCCAGGAGTTTTAAAGTCTGCAGAG
Organism: Cacajao melanocephalus; assembly: GCA_963573385.1. Lineage (NCBI taxonomy): Eukaryota > Metazoa > Chordata > Mammalia > Primates > Pitheciidae > Cacajao > Cacajao melanocephalus. The sequence continues at coordinate 169,794 of CAUYLG010027872.1, read as the reverse complement.
CCCAGTGAATGTAATTGTTGTAACTGTCATCGCAATCACAATGGAGACTATAATTTAATGTACAGGCACCACCCTAAGTGCACCTCCCATGTTTAAATAAAATATTTGCAACAAAAGTAATTCTAATCCAGTCCTGGCAAACACATCATCTATGTTAAGAGTTCATTTTTGTGTGTGATTCCAGGAATTTGCGATGACTCAGTCAAGGCCTTGGCTTAAACTGGCCTTCAGTATGGGAGAGAAATAAAAAACTCCCTTTGTCATTCCTTCATTCATTCAACAAACCTAAGCATCCTCTCCCCATCCTTGTCTGCTTCCTGGGGTAAGGAATGAGATACACTGGGTGGTGCTTCCCAGCAAGCAGATGCTGACGTATCCTCCTGACCACCTCAGAGATCAGGAGGAGCCTCCTCCTTGGAAGGACACTGAGAGTTACCAAGCACAGAGAAGTGAGGTAACCAGGGCAAAGGGAATGCAATTTTCTAGTTTTCAGCTGGGAAGCAACGGGGTGAAGGAGAAAATGAGCACGCGCTCTTTGGGATTATACAGCAGGGTGCTTATACTGAGCTTGTCATTTCACAGCTCCAGCCTCTTAACCTCTGTAAGTCTCAGTTTCTACATCTGTAAAATGGGGATGTTAGTCATTCTTACAGATTTATTGGGAAGACTAAATGAAGTAAATACTGTCTGTAATGTAACAAGCACTGTATCTGTACAGAAGACTGGGTCTATAAATCATGGGAAACACCATGGCCTGTTGTAGTCTCGGTTGTAAATACCGATGCAGGCATGGGCAACATGAGTCATTAGTGTCTTCCAAAGCAGTGGGGACAATAGGACATGAGCCCACTGTCCAGTGACCTGTTACTGTTGCTTTTTTTTGGTATCTCTCTGCCTCTCTTCCCAACTCTGAAGCTCATTCTAGGCATCATTTGCCTCCCACACAAAGAATCCTCTCCATGTCGTCATTCTGCCTTTTTCTGCAAGTCCTTTTCCAAAAGTTACCAGACAAGGGCACCCACCCTTACCTTCAGGGAGCCCCACTCACAGTTCCCCATGGGTGCTGTACCTCAAGCCCCCTTCATCTCTCTCCTGTGTTGCAATGCTGCCTCTTCTCTGATCTCATTGCCTTTAACCCTTCTCTTATCCCAAACTCTCCATCTCTATAATCCACGGAGTTTATCAAGCCTCTCATTTATAATTTCTGAAATGGGGTACACATCCCATGTGGGGTGGTCAACCTGATCTATTGAATACAAAAAGATAAGCTTAGGTTATTGTCTCTATTGTATTGTATTAATTTTTGTGTTTGTTTGTTTCTGTAGAGATGGGGTCCCACTGTGTTGCCCAGGCTGGTCTCAAACAACACTATTGGGCTCAAGCAAGCCTCCTGCCTCAGCATTCCAAAGTACTGGGATTACGGTCTTGATCAACTATGCCCAGCCTCATCTCCATTTTAAAGATAGGGAAACTGAAACTGGGCAAAGTAGTCCAAGCTAGTTAGGAAGCTAAAAGGCAGAAGGATTGCTTGAGCTCAGACATTCGAGGCTGTAGTTTTCTATGATTGCACCTATGGATAGCCACTGAACTCCAGCCTGGGCAACATAATGAGACTCCCATCTTAAAAAAAAAATGGAGTGCCAGGCGTGGTTGCTCACGCCTGTGATCTCAGCACTTTGGGAGGCTGAGGCGGGTGGATCACCTGGGGTCAGGAGTTCAAGACCAGCCTGACCAACACGGAGAAACCCTGTCAATACTGAAAATACAAAATTAGCCAAGAGTGGTGGTGTATGCTGTAGTCCCAGCTACTCAGGAGACTCAGGAAGGAGAATCCCTTGAAACCGGGAGGTAGAAGTTTCCATGAGCCAAGATCATACCATTGTACTCCACCCTGGGCAACAAGAGCGAAACAACTCTGTCTCAATAAAATGAAAAAGATGGGGAAATGGAGTTAAATGTCTGAGTTTGTGCTATTAGAGTTATTCTGGTATCACAATACCACAAAACATACGCATAATTTATTAACAAATGTACAAAAATGGGGATGAGGTGCTCCAAATATATATTTTTGTTAGATTTATGTGATTTTAAAAGTTTGGATTAAATTTAAATTCTTTACCTTGACTGGATGCAGTGACTCATGCCTGTAAACCCAACACTTTGGGAGGCCAAGGCAGGAGGATCACTTGAGTTCAGGAGTTCAAGACCAGTCTGGGCAACTTAGGAAGACCTCGTCTCTACAAAAAAACCAAAAGGTTAGCTGGGCATGGTGGTGCATGCTTGTAGTCCCAGCTACTTGGGAGGCTACGGTTGGGGGATCACTTGAGCCCAGGAGATAGAGGCTGTAGTGAGTTGTGATCACACCAGTGTACTTCAGCCTTGACAAAAGAGTGAGACCCTGTCTCAAAAAAAAAATTAAAAAAAATTAAAAATTATTTATCCTGGCCTTCCAGAGTTATTATATTCTGGCTCCTGCCTACCTCTTACTCTTCTAGCCACTTTCCCCCGTTACAGAATCATGAAGTTTCATGCCTCCAGGTCTTTCCTGGTGCTATTACCTCTACCCAGATGCCTTTCCCTCAGGTAAGCTCAGGTGAGATTTGAACTGAAAGGGGAATTTTGTGCTATAATGGGAAACTCTATATTGTCTAGAGAACACCTTTTAAGTTATCTGATTCTGATTCCAAGGGAGCTATTTTACAACTCTGGAAATTGTAGATAACTGATAGCGATGCAAAATAATTCTTGTTTATGGATATGTGAATTCTATTTTATCCACAAAGGTTTCCATTGATTCCTCTTCCACTGTAAAGGAAGCTAGTTTTGTTTTTATTTGCATATTCATTTCAATATTCCTCATGTATACATATGCTAGTTCTTCAGATTATCCTTTGAACTGGTTATAATACCTGCCTCATTCTCTCATTAATTAATAAGTTAAATAAAACCTTTAACGTGTTTAATTTCTACTCATGTGAAAGTCATGATGTTAAGCCAAGAATGGTAGCTCACACCTGTAATCCCAGCATTTTGGGAGGCCGAGGTGGGAGGATCACTTGAGACCAGGAGTTTGAGACCAGTCTGGGCAACATAGTGAGTCTCCATCTCTATTTAAAAAAAAGAGAGAGAGAGAGAGAAAGAAGCAGCAGCAGCAGCAGCAGGAGTAGGAGGAGAAGGAGGAGGAGAAGGAGAAGAAAGAAAAGAAGGAGAAGGAGGAGGAAGAGGAGGAGAGAGGAGGAGGAGGGGGGAAGAGGAGGAATGAGGAATGGAGGAGGGGGAAGGAGGAGGGGGCGGGAGGAGGAGGAGGAGGAAGAAGGGGAGGAGGAGGAGAAGAAAGAAAGTCACGATGTAATCCTTGTTTGGAAATGATACTTTAACGGACTGAGGTCTGACCCAGAGCCCATGATCTCTGCTCTTCTCCCCTTCATGCAGCAAACCTTCGGTCAAAACCTACATAGTGTTGGACCCTGTGTTGGGTGCTAGGGATTTTCAATGAGTCAGGCATGGTTTCTGCCACCAGAACAACTCTCACCCAGGAAAACAGGGAGGCATAATGACATAGACTGTTTGCCTAGATAAAGGGAAGGACAGAAGCTGGGAGCAAAGTGAGAAGTCCCCATCCCCAGTTGGGAACACAGAAGTTTTCTGAGAATCAAGGTAATAATTAATATAATGAATTAATCCCATTACAACAAATTCTAAAACTCTATTCAAAACCACTGGACAAAATATTTTATGTTGCATATTACTTGAATTAAGTGAACTAAACCTTGGCAACATCTGGTTTCCTATGAGATATGTTAGTAATAATACTTGACCTGCACTGTATTTACAATAATGCTGTATCCTATTCCAAACAAATAGTTCAGGGTTTCCAAATCCCATGGGCAGAACTGATTAGCTGGAGTTATTTAAACAATGTCAATCATCAAACAGCCATCCCCATGAAAAGGAAAATGCATGCATATATAATAGTGGATCCAGAAGACTTTTCTGGACACCAGGCAAAAGGAATGACAGCATATATTTGTCTCTCGACCAAGTAGACTGATTTTATTCATCTTTGTATTTCTTGCCCAATTCATTTATTCATTCATTTATCCACCATTCATTAATTCTAAAGTCTGCACAGCTAGGGTCTATAGGAACTTAAGAGGATATAATGATGAAAGAAAGGCATAGTTCTTGTCCTTAGAAAGTTTAGTCCTCTCACTAGGGCCAGGGCCCAAATATAAATACCCAGAATTCAATTCAATCATGTTATAAATAGGTTAAAATCGACATGCCATGGGAAAAAAAGAAGATAATAACTTGTGAGATAGGAGGTGGCCCATCATGAGGCAGATAAATTGTTTCTACCAAAGGGAAGACACAAGACTAGGCTAAGCTTGAAAAATCTGAAAAGACAGGTCACTCCCACTTTTAGGAGTATGTATGTCATTAAATGTATAATTGTTATTAAAGACTGTTATTAAAATATAATTTTTGAAAGGTTAGAAACATGACTTTCCAAAAAAAAAAAAAGGAAGAAAGGAAGAGCACATGGTGGCTTACTCCTATAACCTCAGCACTTTGGGAGTCCAAGGTTGGTGGATACCTTGACTCCAGGAGTTCAGGATAAGCCTGAGCAACATAGCAAAACCCCATCTCTGCTTTAAGAAGCAAAACCAAACAAAAAATGACTCTTCTACATATATAAGACAAAACAAACAAGTATCAACAATTTTAATCAACTCTTTAATTAATAAGACATTAAAACCAGTTCAAATGAGAACTTAAGGAGCTAGGTATATGTGGGCAATTTAATTGTATTAGTCCTTTCTCACGCTGCCAAAAAAGACATACCTGGGACTGGGTAATTTATAAAGGAAAGAGATTTAATTGACTCAGTTCAGCATGGCTGGGGAGGCCTCACAACCATGGCAGACTCGAAGGAAGAGCAAAAGCACGTCTTACATGGCAGCAGGCAAGAGAACACGTTCAGGAAACTGCCCTTTTGAAAAACATTGGATCTCATGAGACTTATTCACTACCATGAGAAGAGTATGAGAAAAACCCACCGCCATGATTCAATTACTTCCCACCAGGTCCCTCCCATGACTTGTGGGGATTATGGGAGCTACAATTCAAGACGAGATTTGAGTGGGGACACAGCCAAACCATATCAGTATTTAAACAAAACTCACAGAGTTCACACTGCCTGCATTGACTTCCATGGTATTTCAATAAAGTGAGCAGTGGATTCATTCAGTTTGGGCTTTCGGGGGTCAATTATAGCAACAGTGGTGGGACTATCAGAATAAGCTGAGTGCCAAATCTCACTAAGCTGCCTCTTCCCCAGAGCTTTGAGAAGACGCATCCTGCATAGATAAGGAAGAGGCAAGTGTTTTTAGGAAACACGAAGACATTTGTTATGACAAACAAGTAGATTGGAGGATGGGGGAGATGGGCAGAGCACTATGAAGAAGTGTGTGAGTTGTGTTAAGAAGCATGCAGATTCTCAATTCTGGACTTGGATGAAAGCAAAAGATACTCCCAGAGGGGTTTAAGCCAGAGAGACACATGGTCAGCTCTGCATATAAGCAGGACCATGTTGAGGAACAGATCAGAGCTGGAAGATTAGAATCAGAGAATCAATGGGAGACATGAGAACAATTCATAGCAGGATGATGAAGTATTATATGTTTCAGAGAAATAGTGAAGTAGCAGCATTCAGAGTCAGTAACCAATTCATGTGGGGAGTGAAAGAGCAGAAAAGTTGAGAATCTTGCTCATTTCTAATGTGGGTGTCTGAACAAGGTGGTGCCATTAAAAAAAAAAAAATAGGACCTGGTTTAGGGAAATGGGTTAAAGATTATGAATTTAGTTCTAAATATAGTGAGCATAATTGGGCTGAGAAATTTCAGTGAACAGGATGGGACCCAGAATGTCCATTGGGTCTTTGTTTTCATGGTGAAACTACCTTAGAATAAGTTGTTCTTAAAAGTATTTGTAGCAGCAACACATCTGAGGATCTCACCACAATAGTTCTGGCATAATTGAAGCTTCCACCATCCTTCTACTGAAATATTTGTGAAGAATTGAAAACCTACTCTGTGTCAGGCCTGTGCTGGGATGCAGAGGTGACCAGACAAGTTCTTTGTCCTCTAAAAGCTTATAGCATCTAAGCCTGAGAAAGTTAACAAGAGTAGATAATAATGGGGGTTGGGGTGGGGGATGCAAGTCATAGAAAATAAGAGCCCACCCATCTCCTGGGCAACGGGCAACCACCTTCTCCAGGGATACAAGGTCAACAGGCCACACAGGTTATGTGCTTCATCTGATAAAAGAAGTCACTCACAGGAGGAAGAGGAGAAAGTAACTAAAAATAACGTGGTTTCTGATTTGGGTACATTGCAACATTCTTTGGGTTGTTTTCAGGAACAAGTGACTGTGTTCTTTCAGGAAGAACTTGGAAATCAGCAAGCATAGATGATTTGAGTCGTGAAATGTTTGAAGCCTAATCCAGGCTTCTAGAAATCCTTCAGACACTGCTCCTCCCTAAGCGGAAAACAGAACCTAATTTTTCTTCTCCCCTCTCTCTTCTTCCCCTGCCCCAATCCTCTCTCTCTCATATATTCTCCTCTCTCTCTCTAGAAAGCAGATGCGAAGAAATAATTTTATTTCATCCCTTTACTCTCCAGTCAATGGCACTGTGTCACCAAAGTTGCAGGTTTAACATCAAAACCCTTTATCTTTTTTTTTTCCATGCTGCACTGAAAAGTCAACATATCTTTTTCAAAAGCCGTTATTATAAGGGGATTAGACTCCCCAATTACACACTTTTCAGTCTTTCAAAAGTTGTCCCATCCATGAAGCTTCTTCCCAAGTGGACATGATCCCCCTTCCTTGAAGCTCCCATAGTGCTTGACATGCATCTCTCTTTCTGCTTTTATATCAATGACCTACATGGACAGTAACCTTCACCGTTGCTTTCCTAGTGCCTGGCATAGTTACAGGAACATTCTTCCACAGATGTAGGAATTTGTCCATTATATCCTCAGCTCCTATCACAGTGCTAAGTAACTAGCAGACTGTTAATAGCAAACAAATACATAAACATAAACTCTACTTTTCCCCCATGATCAACAGGTAGGAAGGATTAGATGAGTCATTACTCTATGGTTCTCCTTATTTGCCCAGACCCTTGCACTCAGCTTAGTTTACTATTTTGCACACGGTTAGTACTGGGTATACATTCCAACAATTATTTTGGTGAGAAATTCTCAGTTTCTTTGCAACTTTTACATAAATCTAAAACTATTTCAAAATACAAATTGAGAAAAATGATTAATTTGATCTTCCTTGGGAACTGATCTTCTGCCAGTGAACCACTAGAACAGTTGGCAAGTTCTTTTTTATAGCTCTTCCATTGAGAACTCTACCTTTCATTTAACAATTAAATACATCTATTTGAAAAACATTTGTATAGCACTTACTATGTACCAAGGACCATTCTAGGTCCTTTCTAAATATCATTCATTGACTCCTCATAATAATCCTATGGCAGTAGTAATCTATTTCTACAAATTAAAAAAGTGAGGCATAGAGAAGTTAGGTAATAGTCATCAGGAGACATAAAACAGCACCAACTCCGTTCATTATAGGTTGTAATTCCTTTTCTGGGACTTCTTTTTTCATAAGCTGAGGAATAGCTTCATTTCCCTTAGGTCTGAACAAGATAGTGTGTGGGGTTCTGTCACTAGAGAAATATTGAACAAAGGCAACATTGTATAGTTGAGAGGCAGAGGCTCCCAGGTTTCCTTTCCCTGGACATGTCAAGGAAGAAAGAATGATCTTTCCATTCTTCTGTACCTGAAACCAGCTTCATGTTCATCCTCAGCTACTGAGCCCAAGTCAAAGTCTAGCCTAGCTGATAGGTCAAGTCACTACTTTATTCTTTTCTTTTTGAGATGGAGTCTCACTCTGTTGCCCAGGCTAGAGTGCAGTGGCGTGATCTCGGCTCACTGCAACCTCCAGTTCCCGGGTTCAAGTGACTCTCCTGCCTCAGCTTCCCTAGTAGCTGGAATTACAAGTGCCCACCACCATGCTCAGCTAATTTTTGTATTTTTAGTAGAGATGGGGTATCACCATGTTGTTCAGGCTGGTCTTGAACTCCTGACCTCAGGTGATCCGCCCTCACGACTTGGCCTCCCAAAGTGTTGGTGAGCCACCACACCCAGCCGTCACTACTTCATTCTTTCTTGTCAGATCGAGAGATGATACCACATATACTATATGTTTTTCTAATTTTCTGGGTCAGCTTGTCCATTCTCAAATGTTTTCACTATCTCCTCTATGCTGGCCACTCCCCCCACACTCTGTCTCCAGGCTTCTCTTCTGAGATCCAGGCCTGCATATCCCTCTGCCTTGTTATACCACCAAGTGAGGGACCACCATCCCCTGGCCACTTAAGCCTTCCCTGTGGTCACCCATGCTACCTTTGTATTATCCCCTGCTCCTTCACAGACTCTCTTTCCTGCCACATCAACTCATTTGCAAGGTTCAGATGCTTCTCTTTCTGACCTGCAGCCTACGATCTTCTTTTTCTCCTTCCTGAAGTAAATTCTACCCCTTGTTCCATCTGGTGGGTTTCTGTTTTTACATAGCTCGTTCCAAATATCTCCTCCTCTTGGGAACCTAGGTTGCAGATAAGTTGCTTTTGCTGTTGCTTGGCATTGACTGTCAAGTTCATCAATTCCCAATGCCACAAGCTTACTTACAAGTCTGGTCTAAAATGAATCTTAGCCAGACATGGTAGTGTGTGCCTGTAGTCCCAGATACTCAGGAGGCCAAGGTGAGAGGATCACTTGAGCCCAGGAGGTCGAGGCTGCAGTGAGCCAAAACTGTGCCACTGCACTCCCTCCTGGACAACAAAGCAAGACCCTGTCTCTAAAAATAAAAAGTAGGCCAGGCACAGTGGCTCACGCTGGTAATCCCAGCACTTGGGGAGGCCAAGGAGGGTGGATCACCTGAGGTCAGGAGTTTGAGATTAGCCTGGTCAACATAGTGAAACCCCATCTCTACTAAAAATACCAAAAATTAGCTGGGTACAGTGGTGGGCGCCAGTAATCCCAGCCACTTGGGAGGCTGAGGCAGGAGAATTGCTTGAACCCAGGAGACAAAGATTGCAGTGATCCGAGATCATGCCACTGCACTCTAGCCTGAGCAACAGAGAGAGACTCTGTTTCAAAAATAAATAAATAAATAAATAAAATTAAAATTAAATTGTAAAATAAAATGAATCTTAACAACTTTTCTCAAGAGCTATTTTAATTGACAACTAAACTGCACAAACTTAAATATATAATTAGATGAGTTTTCACAAACATAAACACTAGTGAAGTAAATATCTCAATCAAGAATTAGAATACTATCATCAGCCCAGAACGTTTACTCATGCCTCTTCCAGTCAATCCCCCCCCCACCCCGTAAGTAACCATTGTTCTAATATTTCTTACCAAAACCTCAACTTGCATGACGTCAATTTTATATAAATGGAATCATGCAATATTATTTTCTTCATTTTGGTCTGGCTTCTTTCACTCAACATTTTTATAGTTTGATCCATGCTGTTTTCTCTCTCAGTAGTTTCTTCTTTTTCATTGCTGTGTAGTATTCCATGCTATGAATATATATATATAGTAGTTGGTTTGTCCATGCTTCTGCTGATAGACATTTGGGTTGTTTCCAGTTTCATGCTACTATGAATAAAGCTGCTGAAAATACTCTTTCACAAGTCTTTTATGAGCATATGTTTTCACTTGTCTTAGGTAAACATCCCCTGAAATTGTCTGACCTTGCTACTACCAAGTTATTGAACTCATTTTCTATCTCAAATGTTTTCATTGTTTCTCCACAGCTTAGAGCTGCGGTCCTTTTTTTTTTTTTTTTGAGATTGAGTTTCGTTCTTGTTGCCCAAGGTGGAGTGCAATGGTGCAATCTTGGCTCACTGCAACCTTCACCTCCCGGGTTCAATTTTCCTGCCTTAGCCTCTTGAGTAGCTAGGATTACAGGCATGTGCCACCATGACCAGCTAATTTTTTATATTTTTAGTAGAAGCGGGGTTTCACCATGTTAGCCAGGCTGGTCTTGAGCTCCTGACCTCAGGTGATCTGCCCATCTCAGCCTCCCAAAGCGCTGGGATTACAGGTGTGAGCCACCACGCCCGGCCCAGTCCAAGTTTTTAAAGACCACCCTCCCAATAAAACCGTGAGGGAGCCCTAATGAACCCCAACACTCAGAGGAGCCAAGAGACTTGCCCAGGGTAGCTGCCCAAGGGACAAAACAGGACTTGAAAATAGTTTCTGAGCCCAAGCCTACCTCTTTCCCTTCTGGGAAGAAGAATGCTGCCAAAGGTGGGTGTTCGGGGAGCAGCGTCAGCCCAACTCTACATTTGCCAGCTCCTTCAGGTTTGCCCACTTTTTCGCTTTTCCTCCCACCAGTGTTTCAGGGCCCTTGGGCCAGCGTAACAGTCCAGGTCCTACAAAAGGCAAGAACTCCAAGCCCAGCATCTATTTATCTGCTTTGTCTTCTTCTTACTATCCATGCAAGTAGATACTGCCTGGTTTGCTATGCATATTCCCACATTCTTTGATAATCCTGCCCTGGAGAAGAGGGGATAGATATTTGAGCCAACGAACTATAGTTGACATGGTGCCAGAATCAATCCAAAGGAAACCTTTGTGTATCTATTTTACACCAGATTCAGGGACACAAAGACGACCAAAGTCCAGTCATGAGCTTCAGGGCACTCACGGCTCAGTGAAGGCAGAAAGATGAGGAAATACTGCAAACAAGACAGGCCTTGGCACTAGCTGTTAATGGTGAAGGGGGACTCCTTTCCTGGAGGAGTTAAGACTGAAAGTTTTCTTGGAGGTGACAGCATTTGTGATAATTCTTGAAAATTGATTTATTAAATTTCTCCACTTGGAGATAGAGTAGTGTGAGCAAAATCCTAGAAGTAGACAAGTTCAAAAAAGATGATGAAGGCAGCGACCAGGAGAGTGTGGCTGGAGCTGAAGGCTCATTCAAGTCAATAGTGGGAAACAGAGGGGTGAGGTTGGCCACTGATTTGGATCAGGTCACCGAGAGTCCCAAATGCTGGCCTCCATAGAGCTTGACTTTTCCTGATGAGGATCATTAGGCAGATCCATGCTTTAGAAAGATGCTAGAGAGTTGAGAAGATGGGATTTAGAGAGAAAAAAGGAGTGAAGTGCCCCTAAAAGAAAGGTTCAGGTGAGAGATGACACAGGCTTAGATGGCAGAGACCATGGTGAAAAGTCACAAAGGCACTTTTCCCAGCAGAGAGAAAGTGATGTTTTTAAGGACAGTGTTAGCAAAGCAGGAAAGAAAAGGACTCCAAGGCTGGGCACTATTAGGGGCAGCCTCAAGGACAGAAGTCCTCACCATAGAAAGTGGTAGCGTGGGACCATATTGAGATAAATGGTGATGGAGATGTAGTCAGGGCCTGCTCCAGGGAAACCTGTCCAAGCATGGGAGGTGAGCACACTTCTTCACTGGCCCCAAAGCAATGGGCCTGGCAAAGCCAGCTAGAATGGGGTGTGTGTGTGCGTGTGTGTGTGTGTATGTGTTTGAGACACAGTCTCACCCATGCTGGAATGCAATGGCATGATCTTGGCTCACTACAGCCCCCACCTCCTGGGTTCAAGTGATTCTCCTGCCTCAGCCTCCCAAGTAGCTGGGATTACAGGCACGAGCCACCACACCTGGCTAATTTTTGTATTTTTAGTAAAGACAGGGTTTCACCATGATGGCCAGCCAGGCTGGTCTCGAACTCCCTTCCTCAAGTGATCCGATTGTCTTGGCCTCCCAAAGCGCTGGTATTCCAGGCATGAGCCACTATGCCCAGCCTCTGTTTTTATGTTTGGTTTTTAAGCCTGCTTTGGGCAAACAGTACCTCAGACTCTTGGGAGCCAAAATAAAGGGAGTCTCTCTTGAGGTTCAGTCAACCACTGAAACAAAAATTAAAATTAGGAGGAAATACTCTTCCCCTCCTCACAACTCCTCTTTTAGCAGAGAGGGGACAGCCAGAGAACAGGGAAACCCAAGATTCAAGGTCATCATTTACCTATGAGATCTTGAAAACGTCGCTTTCCACTTTCTCTGTGATCCTCAGTTTCCTTATTTTTGCAATGCCTGCCTAACCAACCTCACAGGCTTATTAGGCGGATCAAGGTGAACGCAGTTTCAGAGTATAGAGTACTATTCAAATATAACATACTCTCTTTCTCATTATTATATTGCCATTATTATATGCTGCCTGCCAAAAGGGGAGAGTGAATGACCTGACCTGACTGTCTTTTTTTTTTTTTTTTTTTTTTTTTGAGAGGGAGTCTCGCTCTGTTGCTTAGGCTGGAGTGCAGTGGCGCGATCTCAGCTCATTGCAACCTCCACCTCCCGAGTTCAAGCGATTCTCTTGCTTCAGTTTCCCAAGTACCTGGGACTACAGGTACCCACCACCATGACCGGCTAACTTTTGTGTTTTTAGCAGGAAGGGGGATTCACCCTGTTGGCTAGGATGGTCTTAAACTCCTTACCTTGTGATCCACCCGCCTCAGCCTCCCAAAGTGCTGGGATTACAGGTGTGAGCCACCGTGCCTGGCTGACCTGACCATCTCTTTAATTACACTAGCACCCAGAAAAGGTAAAACTACCTTTTCTTGATCCTGTTTTTCCCAAGAAAATTTAAATGCACTTCTCTGCCCATAGCACTTTCACAAATACGGTGAATATTCCTAAAACCCACCAGACTTTCTGTAACAAGTGTGGCAAGCACCAAGTGACGCAGAATGAGATGGGCAAAGATTCTCTGTATGCCCAGGGAAAGAGGTGCTATAACAGGAAGCCAAGTGGTTATCATGGGCAGACAGAGCTCATTTTCAGGAAAAAGGCTAAAAGTACAAAGAAGACTGTGCTGAGGCTTGAGTGCGTTGAACTTAGCTGCAAATCTAAGAGAGTGACGGCTGTGAAGAGATGCAAGCATGTTGAACTGGGAGGGGATACAAAGAAAAAGGGCCAAGCAGTGCAGTTCTAAGTGGCATCTTTTGTTTTATGATAAAGTCAATAAAACCTTGAGTTTATGTTCACTTCAAAACAACAAAAAAAGGAAATATAAATGCCTAGTGTCTACTGACCTGGAAGCATGACATGTTTTATTGCATTTTTCTCAGTAGCAATTGTCCATGAAAAAGAACCATGTCCCCTGGCTTGAGGGTTTTAAGCAAGTCTTACTTATTTTTTTCTCTTAAAGAACTTCTAAGAATTTCTGCAAACACCAAATACCCTTGACTTCTTTTATTTCCTATTAATTATCCACAAAAAAATAATTCCGACTAGTATAACAGGCTATAACATTATGGAGAACATGAAGCATTCATTCAGACAAACATTACTAGTGGATTCAGATAGAGCATGGAACATGAAGCCAAAGGAAACTCGCAGGCTCCCCATCTCATCCTTTGATAGGGGCTCATGCCTCAAGGGGCATTCTGATGGAAAGGGGCTTTTTGCATCAAGGGGGCACACTTCTCACAAAGAAAGAAAACCAGACCATGAGCTGGGGGTGGAAAGTTGTTGGCCATGTCTGTAACATGGATCTGCTGAACACATACACCTCCGCTGTTACCTCTGCTAAAAAGACTCTATGGTCCATTCTCATGGGAACTAAACAAGGTTCCTACATTCTAGGAGTTTGTAGAGTCCCTCCAAGTTACTGCAAGGCAAACCACTGACCATATAGCACTGCTTAGAAGGACCTTAGTTGTGGGAATTTCCTGTTTGATTTTATTTTCAATCAACAAGAATGTGACTTCATTACTTCAGCATCAATTCAATAAGATTATTCTGCCTCTTCGTGTCAGATACACTACCATTAGCCCTGCGGAAATGGGATCTATACAACCCACTGTCTTAGAATGACAGAGTTGAAGAACAAAACGTGACTATTGAGAGATTTCACACTTTGGAATGCTGCACGTCTAACATGGTTTTTTTTTTCCCACTTGTTTGTTTGGCTCATGGTTACTCTTTTTCCAATCCAGAATGAATTAGAAATTGAGAAAGAATCAGGTTAACACAACCCATGCAGACAGAGAAGTTGGTCAATGAGAACTCCCAATAGCATGTGGAGCTGCGACGTTCTGTCCTGCTGCCTACAGTGGTCAGATTAACCTAAACCCATCAGAAAGCTGACCATCCTTAGCCAGCTCAACAAAGGCTTCAGCTTGCAACATAGGAAAACGCAGAGCAAAAAATACTATGATAAAAAGAGTTAGGAGAGATTCAAGGAAAAAAATGTAAAGAGGGCATTGAGTAATCAGGCTTGCAAATCCACATGAAGGATACACAAGGGAATCCTTTCCAAGGTTGAATTGGTGACTAGACCAATTTTACCCTCCCTTAGAAAAACTGGCATTGATTAGTGAGTATGACTGTATGGGCTATTTGGAGCTTTAGTTTTCATTCCAAGAAACTGGCAGCGTCTCTCACCATGGATCTCCCCAAATTGATGGATGGTAGCAATTATGTGGAGCTATTTATGTAATGTGTTGTAATAGCAGCACACGTTAGCTGTCACTTTGACCCAGACAACCCCTTGCCCAACTATAAAGAAACCCCATCACAGAGCCGCCTTCAACAAGGGGCCAAGAAAAAAATCTCTTCATCCCACCCCCTGCCTCTCAAGGAAATAGAAATTTTAAAAGCCTTCGAGAAAATAATGCCCCTTTGGTAGGAAGACTTAAATTAATTGGCCTTTGTGGTTTATCAGTCTATCTGGGCATGTATATTTCTACCCATTCCTATAGCAAACAAAGGTTATTAAAAACTAAACAAGCTTCTTTCATTCAATGGATGTTTAACGACTTTTCATATTAAGCCCGCATCACTGGTCTTGTCTGCAGGGAGATGCAAAGGTGAAATAGAGCCTTGGTGCTTAGGAAGTAAAGTGCCTGGTGCCCTTAAGATGAGAACAGCAATAATAATCACAGCTTTCATGTACTGTGTACCAGGCATTGTACCAGGTGCTTTAACACATGATCCCTTATAACACTCGGATAGGATCATCTCCCCTCCTGGGCTCTTAACTCTTCTCACTGATCTCTGTTTTTGTTTGATTTTGTTTTTGAGACAGGGTCTCACTTTGTCTCCTAGGCTGAAGTGCAGTGCACCATCTCTGCGCACTGCAAACTCAGCCTCCCAGGCTCAGGTGATCCTTCTGTTTCAGCCTCTTGAGTAGCTGGGACCATAGGCATGCACCATCATGCCTGGGTAATTTTTCATGTTTTTGGTAGAAACAAGGTTTCACCATGTTGTCCAGGCTGGTCTCAAACTCCTGTACTCAAGAGATCCACCCACCTCAATCTCCCAAAGTGCTGGAATTATAGGCATGAACTATACACCCAGCCTCTCACTGATCTCTTTACTCTTCTCTGAACACTGGATGTGCTCCTGCCTCAGGATCTGGCACTGTTTTCTTCAAGGACCATTCTTTCCCCAGATATCCAGGTCTCACTCCCTCACTGCATGCAGGTTTCTGCTCCAATATCACTGTATCTGGCAAGCCTTCTCTGATCACTGCAGGTAAACTAGCAATGTCTTTACCTCACCCCATGTATTTGTCTTCAGTGACCGTGTCACTCCTGAAAAATTAAATATCCATTTAAAATTTATCTGGAATCAGGTAGTGGTGATGGTTGCACAACTTTGTGATATACTAAAAACCTCTGAATTATATACTTTCGAAGGGTGGAATTTATAGTATGTGAAGTTTATCTCAACATAGCTATTTAATAAAATAGAATAAAAGTTGTTACCATCTTTCTCTCCCTCCAAAAAACAAATAAGAGTTGTTTTTGTTTTGTTTTGATATTTATTTTTTTGAAACAAGTTCTCACTCTATCATACAGGCTAGAGTACAGTGGTGCTATCTTAGCTCATTGCAACTTCCACTTCCCAGGCGCAAGCAATCCTTCCACTTCAACCTCCCAAGTAGTTGAACTACTGGTCCATATTACCACGCCCAGCTAACTTTTTGTAGAAATGGGGTTTTGCCATGTTGCTCAGGTTGGTCTCGATCTCCTGGACTCAAGTGATCTGCCCAACTTGGTCTCCAAAAGTGGTGGAATTACAGGCATGAGCCACTGGGCCCAACCTGTCTTAGCTATTTTCTTGAGGCCTAGAGAATCTTGAGCACAAAGCAGGTACTCAATAAATATTTGCTGAATGAATGAACATGTGAGAAGAAACCTTGAAAACTAAAACAGCATTGATTAGCTACAAGGATGTTAGTGTTTTTATTCCACAGATAATGATAGGTTTCTTCTAGAAGTCAGAGCAAGATAACTTCTGGCACAGTCTGTCTGCTTCTCAAAGAATTAGTTGGGCTTCTAGACTTTCTTTTTTTTAATTCTCTCTCACTATTTTTTTTTTAGTCAACTGCAATGTCATCAAGCTGAGAAGTAAAAAGAACACTTCATCACATTAACAGAATCAAGGATTAAAAAAAAAACCTTATGATCATTTCAATAGATGCTAAAAATTTCAATAAAATCCAACATTGCTTTATGATAAAAGCTCTCAACAAACAGGGTATAGAAGGAATACCTCAACACAATAATGACCAGATAGGACAAGCCTACAACTAATATCATACTGAATGGGAAAAAACTGAAAGCATCTCCACTAAGATCTGGACCATGGCAAGGATTCCCACTTTCACCACTTTTATTTAACATAGTACTAGAAGTCCTCGCCAGAGTAATTTGGCAAGAGAAATAAAGAAAGGGCATCC
The DNA here is from genome assembly GCA_963573385.1 of Cacajao melanocephalus. Lineage (NCBI taxonomy): Eukaryota > Metazoa > Chordata > Mammalia > Primates > Pitheciidae > Cacajao > Cacajao melanocephalus. The sequence goes on along the minus strand of CAUYLG010027872.1, from coordinate 152,942 downwards.
AAATTGGAAAGGAGGAAGTCAGATTATTCTTGTTTGCAGATGACACAATCTTATATTTGGAAAAACCTTCAGACTCCACCAAAAACTCTTAGAACTGATAAATGAATTTAGTGAAGTTACAGGACACAAAAATCAACATAGAAAAATCAATAGTGTTCCCATACACTAACAGCAATCAATCTGAAAAAGAAATCAAGAAAGCAATGCCATTTACAATAGCCGCCTCCTTACACACACACACACACACACACACACACACACACACAAAACCTTAGGAATAAGTTTAACCAAAAAAGTAAAAGATCTCTCATTGATTAGAGAAATTGAAGAGGACAGGAAAAAATGTAAAGGTATCCTACATTCATAAATTGAAAGAATATTGGTAAAATGTCTACACTACCCAAAACAATCTACAGATTTAATGTAATCTCTATTAAAATACCAGTGACATTCTTTATAGAAATAGAACAAATAATCCTAAAATTTATTTTTTATTTTTTTAATCTTTTTTTTATTGTACTTTAGGTTCTGGGGTACATGTGTAGGTCATGCAGGATTGTTGCATAGGTACACACATGGCAATGTGGTTTGCTGCCTCCAGCACCCCGTCACCTATATCTGGCATTTCTCCCCATGTTCTCTCTCTGCAACCTCTCCACCTCCATTGTCCCTCCCCTGGCCCCCCCTCGACAGACCCCAGTGTGTGATGCTCCCCTCCCTCTGTCCATGTGTTCTCATTGTTCAACACCTGCCTATGAGTGAGAGTGTGCAGTGTTTGATTTTCTGTTCTTATATCAGTTTGCTGAGAATAATGGTTTCCAGATTCATCCATGTCCCTACAAAGGACACAAATTCATCACTTTTTATAGCTGCATAGTATTCCATGGTGTATATGTGCCACATTTTCCCTGTCCAGTCTATCATCGATGGGCATTTTGGTTGGTTCCAGGTCTTTGCTATTGTAAACAGTGCCTCAATGAACATACATGCACATGTGTCTTTATAATACAACAATTTATAATCCTTCGGGTATATACCCAGTAATGGGATTGCTGGGTCAAATGGAATTTCTAAAATTTATGTTGAACTAGGAAAGACCTCAAATAGCTAAGCCAATCCTGAGCAAAGAGAACAAACCTGGAGGCATCATACTATCTGATTTCAAATTGTAGTATAAAGCTATAATAACCAAAACAGTAAGGTACTGGCATAAAAACAGACACACAGATCAGAGAAACAGGTAGAGAAACAGTAAACAAATTTACACACAGTCAACTAATTTTTGAGAAAGGCACCAAGAACATACATTGGAGAAATGACAATGTACTCAATAAATGGCTCTGGGAAAACTGAATACTCATATGCAGAAGAATAAAACTAGATTTCTATCTTCCATCGTATACAAAAATCAACTCAAAATTGATTAGACATAAATTTAAGACCTGAAACTATGAAACCATTGGAAGAAAACATTGCAGAAATGCTGTAGGACCTTTGTCTGGGTGAATTTTTTTTTGGTATAAGGCCTCAAAAGTACAGACAACAAAAACAAAAATAGACTAATGGAACTGTATCTGCTAAAAAGCTCCTGCCTAGCAAAGAAAACAATTAACACATCCACTGCTGGATGTATCCCCAAAAGAAAGAGAATCAGTATATCAAAGTATCAAAGAGATATCTGTACCCCTCCCTCACCATGTTTGCTGCAGCACTATTCACAATAACTAAGATATGAGATCAACCCAAGTATCCATCAACAGATGAATGAATAAAGAAAATACAGTGGCTGGGCGCGGTGGCTCATGTCTGTAATTCCAGCACTTTGGGAGGCCAAGGCGGTTGGATCATGAGGTCAGGAGTTTGAGACCAGCCTGGCCAACATAGTGAAACCTGTCTCTACTAAAAATACAAAAATTAGCCTGTCATGGTGACATGCGCCTGTAATCCCAGCTACTCAGGAGGCTGAGGGAGGAGAATTGCTTGAACCCAGGAGGCAGAGGTTATGGTGAGCTGAGATTTTGCCACTGCACTCCAGCCTGGGCAACAGAGCAAGACCCTGTCTCAAAAAAAAAAAAAAAAAGAAAAAGAAAACAAAATAAAACGAAAACATGGTACATACACACAACGGTGTATTATTCAGCCTTAAAAAAAGAAGTCTGTCATTTGCAGCAACATGGATAGAACTAGAGGTGGTTATGTTAAGTGAAATATGCCAGGCACAGAAAAACGAATATTGTGTGTTCTCAGTCATATGTGTGGGCTAAAAAACAAAGACTGTATCTAATGGAGGTAGAGAGTAGAAGAGTAATTACCAGAGACTGGAAAGGGAAGCAGGGATGGGGAGGGGGAAGATAAGTTGGTTAATAGGTACATTAATACAGTTAGATTGAAAGAATAAGTTCTAGCAATTGATAGGAGAGTAAGGAAATTATAGTTAGCAGTTATTTATTATATATTTCAAAATAACTAGAAGAGAAGAATTGTAATGTTCTGAACACAAAGAAAAGATAAATGTTGACTAGGTGCTGTGGCTTACAGCTATAATCCTAGCGCTTTGGGAGGCTGAATCACTTGAGGAGGATCACTTGAGCCCAGGAGTTCAAGATCAGCCTGGGTAAAATAAACAGACCCTGTCTCTACAAATAGTTTTAAAAAATTAGCCAAATGTGGTGTCATACACCTGTGGTCTCAGCTACTTGGGAGGCTGAGGTGAGAGAATTGCCTGAGCCTAGTGGGTAGAGGCTGCAGTGATCATGCCGCTGCATCCAGCCTGGGAGACAGAGTGAGACCCTCTCTCAAACAAAGAAAAAACAAAAAGATAAATGTTTGAGGTGATGGATATCCTAATTACCTTCATTTGATTATTAGACATTGCATACATGTAACAAAATATCACATGTACTCCAGAAATATGTACAACTATGATATGTCAATAAAAAATAAAAATAAAAAAGGGAACACTTAATTGACAGACATTTCTTGATTCATACACTGGCTCTGCCAATTACAGTGTATGACCTCAAGTGAAATCATTTATTTGTTTGAAACTCAGTTCCTGGATTTACAAAATGGAGATAAAACATCTCACTGGGTCCTTATGAGGATAGAATAACAGAATGTACATGGAATAGTCTAGCACTTCTAGATGTGTAACAGACAGAAAGAAATGTCCAGATATCTGTCAAAACATCAGTGACAGATCTTGAGGGGACTCAAACTTGAACTACAGGTTCAATAGCCTCAAAAAAAATAAAATTCAGTTCTCAAGAATTATAAGCCTAGATTTCAAAGCTATTAGAAAATGCAATGACTGCCCTTCCACAGGCTGTCTGGTTACATCCCACTTCACCTCCCCATCTTCCATCTTCATGCATGCTGATTTTTCAACTCTGACTGTTGACTTCCCCTTTCATGCCAGAGGTATCACTTAGCACAACAGAGTAGGGACACAGAGTGCTCGCTTTCCAACCAGACAAGCCTAGATATGACCCTGAGATGTGCCTCATTGTGACCTTGAACAAGAAACTTAGTCACTCAAATTCTGTTTCCTTATCTAGTCAATAAGAATCATGTATCATGTGCAATTCTCTCTCGTGCATGCTCTATCTTTATCTGTCTCTCTTTCTCTCTGCTTCTGTAGTTAAGTCATAGTGAATGAAGTAACAGATAAGCAAATACAATACATATTACTAATAGTATAAGTACCTCTGTCCTCTACCCTACTCACTGGATGTCAGCTTTGAGAACTGTTCAGAAACGCGTTGTTTCATTCACTCATTTGATCATTCAATACTTAATGAGCAACTTCTCTGTACCAAATGTCAGGCTTTGAGGAAACAGGTTTACAAGACAGATGCAATCATTTGTTCATTCTCCTATGGAGCACAGAGTCTGCAGGTTCTCAGATGAAAGAATTAGCTATACTGCCCTCAGAGCACATTCCAAGAGGAGCACTAAGATCAGCTCTATAAGAGCAAATAGCTCACTAGTTCTTCCTCTTTTCCTTCCGCATAGTCCCAGAACTCTAGGAACTGGAATTTCTGGAAAGAGAGGTCTTTTGTCTCTCCCCTTGGTCACACAAATAAACTAAGGCAGACTATCTCTCTAGCTCCTAAGAGATCCGGATTCCTTGAAAAGATCAAGTCTGATTCCCAGCTTCAAAGGCCAGTGATACAAGAAGCTGAGCTGCCATCAGACAGGACCCCAGTCAGAGGGAGCATCAAAGGATCACCAAATTGATCAAACTCCCCATCCATACTGGGAAACAGTTCTTGGCTATTACTGGGATGAGAAAGGACCTCCATGGACATACTATCTTTATGAAATTTCTTTTCAGCACTCAGGTTTTCTTTTCACAAGTGAAGTTTTTCTTTCTTCCATGGATCAATAGCCTCTTTAAAAACGAAAGTATTAATCCTCATGGACAGTAAGACAATGTTAAGTTTTGGAGTGTGACAGGCAGGGTTTGACTCCCTGGCTCTCCTTGTAAAAATAAATAAATAAATAAATAAATAAATAAATAAATAGAATGAATAAAAGCCTGTGCGAACATCAGGGAACTTAATTTTATTGCTTGCCTTAATTACAATTTGGTGAGAGAAACTCATCCTTCTTTCCACGAGACACTGCCTACCCAGAGCTTAGAAAAGAAACAGAGTCTCCCTCTGGTCTTTGTCATCAACTTTTTGCCTCTGTAGCATTTTCAATTTTTTTTTTTCTTTTTAGACAGGATGAGCTCTGTCATCCAGGCTTGAGTGCAGTGGCATGATCACCGTCACCGAAGCCTTGACCTCCCAGGCTCAAGCAATTTCCCACCTCAGCCCCCCAAGTGGCTGGAACTGTAGGCATGTGCTACCACACCTGGCTACGTTTTTAATTTTTTGAAGAGACAGGATCTCCCTGTGTTGCTCAGGCTGGTCTCAAATTCCTGGGCTCAGGTGATCCTCCCACCTCAGCCTCCAAAAGTGCTGAAATTACAGGCAGGAACTACCATGCCCAGTTTTAGCCTTGAAGGATGACTCTCCAGGCTGTCACAATTCCCCCTTGCTAGGTATCACTGTGTATCTATAAATTTAGATGCTTAGATCTGCTTTTACAGTTTGTACTCACACTGTCTGGATATAACATTTGCCACATAGATCAATCTCTCTCTTAAAAACATCAGATGCTTTCATACATAATAACAAGTTATTGTATAATGCATCACCAATCACATTACTTCATTTGATTCTTATAGCAATTTTGTGAGATAGGTACAATCGTTATTACAGAGGAAGAAACCAAGACTAAGTAATTTTATAGAGTCAGATGAAGACCAAAATCCAGGTCCTCAGATTTCAAGTTCAGTATTTTTCATCAACTCCACAGCTGTCTTAAAAAATTTTTCTAAAACTCTCTTGGAAATATACACATAATGTATTATACATATATATGTATATATATACACATATGTAAAGACATATGCTATAGGTGTTACACACACACACTCACACATTTTGCCATAATCTGGAAGATTTAAAGCAGTTTTGTTGTTTTGTTGTTGTTGTTGTTTTGTTTTAAGACAGAGTCTCGCTCTTGTTGCCCAGGCTGGAGTGCAATGGCGCAATCTCAGCTCACCACAACCTCTGCCTCCTGGGTTCAAACAATTCTCCTGCCTCAGCCTCCCGTGTGGCTGGGATTACAAGCATGCACCACCGTGCCTGACTAATTTTGTATTTTCAGTAGAGACAGAGTTTCTCCATGTTGGTCAGGCTGGTCTCAAACTCCTGACCTCAAGTGATCCACCTGTGTCGGCCTCCCAAAGTGCTGGGATTACAGGCATGAGCCAATGTGCCTGGCTTTAAAGCAGTTTTAATGTATTGAACTTTCTTTAAAATGCTCAGTTTTTATCTACAATGCAGAATAAATTCTGTTTTCTACATTTATAAGCAAATCACTACAAGGCCCAGAGAGATGGCTGGGGAGTAAAATGATCTAGGGCTCCAGCAACAGCCAGGACCACTCTTGGTAGCACATGCATATTCTTTCTTCATGGTTTTAGACATTAGGTAGCTTCTGGAAAGTTGTATGAAGTCACATTTTTTTTTTTTTTTTTCTGAGATGGAGTCTCGCTCTGTAGCCCAGGCTGGAGTGCAGTGGTGGGATCTCAGCTCACGGTAACTTCTACCTCCCAGGTCCCAGTTCAAGCAATTCTCCAGCCTCAACCTCCAGAGTAGCTGGGATTATAGGCATGCACCACCACACTCAGCTAATTTTTGTATTTTTAGTAGAGACGGGGTTTCACCATGTCGGCCAGGCTGGTCTTGAACTCCTGACCTTGTGATCCACCCACCTCAGCCTCCCAAAGTGCTGGGATTACAGGCATGAGCCACCGGGCCCAGTCATGAAGTCACATATTTATCAAGTCACTCAATAAGTAGTTATTAACAGGGATCATCCTTTGGGGGAAAATATAGAATTGGTTTTTTCTCCCCTTCTTGCCCCACACAGCATGGTTCATGATTTTCCCTCTGTTTGCCCAGAGGCACATATTCCTTATTAAATCAAAAAACCCAAGAAATTGAACTTTATTGAAAGGAAAAAATGGTTTTCTACGTTCCATACTTCCCCATTACCTACCAAAACTCAAGTCTAGTGGACTTGGGATTGAGAGTTTCCTACAAGCTATCAGGTAAAGGAGGAGACACAGAAGATGCTCACAAGACAAAAACAAAGGAAGATGAGGAGAGAAGGAGGTCAAATGTCACCCCCAACTCCCTATAAGATAACAAACCATAGATGGGAGAAGGGGTAAAGTGTAATACCAAAACTCTTAATATAGCTATGAACTCCAAATATTGGCATAGCAGACAAGTTTTAAAAATGGCTGACATGGGTGCCTTGGCCAAGAGATTTGCTCCCAGACACATTTTGGAAAAAAGAAGATACTGAGATGGGAAGGGAGAAACAGCCCTGATAGAGAGTTTGGATCTAGAATAAGCCAAGTACTTATCTAATTGACTGTGAATTAATCCAGATGAAAGTGTTTTAAACCAGAGAGACAGTTTCCTTTAACTGGCAAACTTATCCTCCCCACCCATCCCCCAGGGAATGGGAGTGGAGGTTCCAGTGCAAGATAAAGTCATTTATCGATAGAGTAAACATAGAATTTATTATTTAAACTGGGACACTTCTGAGGGTGAAAAGAAGCACTGTGAATAATTTCTCCAGAATAGCAGGTATAAATCAGAACTGTCCCAAGCAAACTAGTCAGCACGGTCTCCCCAGCAATAGAATACAAAAATGCCTCCCTTTATTTTGTGTCTTAGTTGTAATGTGTAAATATCTACCACCGCTCCTTTACTGTCTCTCCTGGACAAAACACATGGGACAAGGGTTGCTTCTCTAGAGAAAATTAGCCCTCTACCCTGCTTTGCAGAATGTAAGGCCAGTTGCAAATCCAAACTGTAGGGATGGCTGGAGGTAAGCCACGTCCTCAGGCTCTCAGATGGTAAAGGACAGTGGGAATGCAGGAAGATGGAGACCCATGTCCACTGGGATAATAAGGATGTCAGGAAAGATGCTGAGAAAAAAAGGTACCTCAGAGATGGGGGGAATTTGAAATTGTAGAAATAGAAAGAATATAAGAATGGAGGTGAAAATATTTCGGATGAAAGAAGAGTGTAGGCAGAAATGTGAAAGCGGGGTCCGTAGATATGAACAGGACGCTGCAAGCCATTTATTTTGGCAGCACAGGTGTGTGCAGCAGACACTAGTAATGACCATTCTCACTGCCATTTCCTTCTTTCTTCTCTTTCTTTTCTTCCTTTCTTCCTTCCTTTCCTTCCTTCTCTTCCTTCCTTCCTTCTCTTTCTTTCCTTCCCTTCCTTCTTTCTCTCTTTCTTTCAATAGAGTCTCACTCTGTCATCCAGGCTGGAGTGCAATGGCATGACCTTGGCTCACTGCAACCTCTACCTACTGGGTTCAAGCAATTCTCCCTCTTTAGCCTCCTGAGTATATGGGATTACAGGCACCCACCATCATGCCCAGCTAATTTTTTTTTGCATTTTTATAGAGATGAGGTTTCACCATGTTGGCCAGGCTGGTCTCAAACTCCTGACCTCAGGTGATCCACCTGCCTTGGCCTCCCTAAGTGCTGGGATTACAGGCATGAGCCACTATGCCTGGCCTCCTTCTTCCTTTCACAGAAAACCCAACTTTGTTCTGAGTGACAATAGTCCTAGCTAAAAATATGTGGATCTCCCTGGCTCTTGCAACTAGAGGTTCACAGGTGGCACAGTACTCTGACCAATGAGATCTGGTGGAAGTTCTTGTCCAGGACATTCTTTCCCAGAGCCCTGCTATGAGAAAGCCCTTTGCTCATCCCTCCACCTTTCTTTTAGCCCAGGCAGAAGCCATGCCTCGAAGTGCAGGAGCCGTCTCAACTTCTATGAAGAAAGTTACAGTCTGTGAATGGCAGATCAGGAAAATAAAAGGAACCAGGGCTGCTGGTGGTGTAGACAAGCTGCCATACTAGCCCTAACCTGTCTACCTTGAACTTCTTGTTGAATGAGACAAATACATTTCTTGTTTGTTCCACTGTCAGTGGGATTTTCTGTTATTTTCAGGAAACATAGTTTTAACTAAATAGATGTAAAACAGAAGTAAGGCCAGTTGCAAATCAAATAGTGAGGGCATTGAATACCTACCCACTGGTCTGTGAAGAGCCTTATATATCACAAATGATCCACAAAGTTTGAAAAAAATAAACAGTAGACAAATGGAAATGTTAAGACTCTAAGGACGTTGTTATTAAGATTTGTTTTTTAACGTTTATTTTTTGCAAATAGCTGGCGTGGTCAATAGAGTCCTTAAAGTCAGCCGCCAATCAAAACATTCAGAAATACTTGAGTTTGTGACTACTAAATTTTTTTTTAATTCCGACATTAACTGAGCACCCATTGTGGGCTAATTTTCAGAGTAAAATGAACATTTTATGTCACAACTCTGAAAATGCAAATGGTTGACATCTGTTCCCATTCTAAAATATCTTTCTCTGCCGGCTTCTGAATTTCCTGAAATGCATGATTACAGTAGAGTAAAACAGATTTTTCAGTTATCATATTCCTGGTTTGGAAAGTTTAACCAGGTTTACATACTCAGGAAGTCAGTGTTTGCATACCCTACCAAGAGCTCAGGGAAAAGCATCACCCACAAAGTTCAAAGCTGATAAACAGCAGAAATCAGGCATCTCATAACCATCTAACTCAAACTGCAACATCTGCTAAAGAGTCTAGAGGAATTTGTGGAGAATGGGCTTATCAACACCGTCTCTGAACACTTCTTTTCTTCTTACTTCCCAAATACACCACGGTCAAGGCTTAGGAGAAATAATGAACAAAAAACTTTTTTTTTTTTTTTTTTGGAGATTGGGTCTCACTCTGTCTCCCAGGTTAGAGTGCAGTGGCGCAATCACAGCTCACTGCAGTCTCCATCTTCTGGGCTCAAGTGATGATCCCACCTCAGCCTTCCGAGTAGCTGGGACATACAGGTATGCGCCTCCATGCCTGGCTGATTTTATTTTTATTTTTAGTAGAGACTAGGTCTTGCCGTGTTGCCCAGGCTTGTCTCAAACTCTTGAGCTCAAGCAATGCTACCAGCCTTGGCCTCCCAAAGTGTTGGGATTACAGGTATTAGCCACCGCGCCCGGCCAAAGAAAAGAATTTCAAGCAGAAGGAAACACCACGCCCACTGCTACCCTAGTGCCACATCCCACGACTAAATGTCATAATCTGCCGTCCAACATGAGCCACATTGTGAAGTGACGTAGACGGCCTTTTGTGCATGCCCTGAGTCTACAGCACTGTCTCCAGATGATGCTTGGACATTTCACAGTGAGTGTGTTATGCAGTTGAGGACATACACTCAGAATTGAATTGCCTTGGTCTCAATTCCAGCTCTACAATTTATTAGCCATTTGACCTTGAGGATAATAACAATGTCAACCTCACAGGGTTATGAAGATTAAATAAATTAGCACATGTGCAATGTTTGGAAAAGTCCCTAATACACAGTAAATATTTCACAAGATGAGATTAAAGTGGAGCAGTTCTAGGGAAGCTTGGGCTGGAGCCCAGAGCTTTGTCTGTTGGGATTTTCCCCTTGTCCCTCTCCAAGAGGCCCAGCCCCAAAATTTACTCCTTAGAGAAGTCTCTTACTTAAGTTAACCAGCTATTAGGAAGCTTCTGTGAGTAGTAAGGGGTGATGGCTGTTTAAATCTCTACTATGTTTTTATTTTTGTGAGTTCTCTTCACCAATATTCTGTAGTTTACTACTCCAGTCCCGTGATCCTAGTTTACTGAGTAGTGATTGTAGATTTTTCCACTTTCCAACCTGAAATTAGTATTATTTAATGTTCTTTGAATAGTTCAGAACTATGCTGATAAAAAGGAAGAAGAAAGCATTTCAATAATGCTACATTTCATGACGCAAATTCAACATGCACACACTTGTCTTTATTTAAAACCTCTTCCATAGTATATCTGAAATCTGTGACAGCTTCTTCTGCTCAATATTTAAAACAGTTTTATCTCCCTTTGAAAGAAAAGCTTACCTAAGGACCAGCTAGTCACTGCTAATGTCAAAATGAGGTGAAATATGGAACTAGGTCCCACGAGCAACATGTTTTCTCAACATGTGTTTGCTACACAGCAAAGTGTAGGGAAAGAAAAGGATCAAAAAACAAAAACCTTGACTTTGCAGACCCTTGTTTCCTCTATTTATGACTTGTTATACAACTTTGGATAGGAAACTTTCTCTGAAACTCAGTTTTTCTATTTTAAACCAAGGGGCTTCAATTAGAACAATGGTCTTTTCTTACTCTTTCTTTCTTGCCTTCCTGCTTTCCTTCCTTCCCTCCTTCTCTGCCTCCCTTTCCTTTCTTCTTTCTTTCCTTTTCTTCCTCACATTCTTCCTTCTCTCCTGCTTCTTTTCCTGTCTTTCTTCCCTTTATTCTTTCTTTCAATAGTAGAAACCCTGCCCTCCCCAAAATGAACTCCCATTAAGTTGGCCAGCATATTGCACATAAAGATGGAGCCTTCTTTAGAAGATGCTCCTCACTGGTCTCCTCCTTGTCTTCGGGAGAGCACGTGGCAGCTAACCAGCTCCCTAGGTCTCCTTAGGACCCAGTTTGGAAAAAAAGAAAAAAAAAGTCCCTTAATTACAAGATGAGAAATCATGCCAATAGTGCAACGCATGTGCACTTTGGAATAAGACACACTTTAGTCCAAATCCCTGTTCACGTCTGATCTCACCAGGGTATGACTGAAGAAGAGTAACTTGATGTGAGCTACATCTTGAACTCTCATTTGTTCATCTTTAAAATGGGAATGAAAATATCCACTGAATAACGTTACTGTGAGGATTAAAGAGAAGAGGATTTTAAAGCATGAGTTAAATTCCTAGCTTATAGTAAGGGCTCAATAAATATTAACCTGTTTATTACCAGGAAGACCAAATGTCCCACCCAGAACAGTCCTTATTTATAGTCCTGGCATAATTATTTATTGCATACCCCTTTACTTGCAAAAGGTTTTGGTTTGGGCAACAAATTACATGATTATTTATTACCTTTTTTTTTTTTTTTTTTTTTTTTATGTAAAGACAGATAGTAAAATGTTTCCCAGGCTGGTCTTGAACTCCTGGCCTCAAGGGATCCTCCCACCTCGGCCTCCCAGAGTGCTATGATCACAGGCATGAGCCAATGCACCTAACTACCATCTTCCTATCTTCCCTCTCCAGCTTTGGTTCTAGGGCTTCCAAAACATGCAGAAGTCTGTTGGTTAAGTCTAGAATTCCACAAGAGGCCATAGGTAATCTAATGTCAAGGCAGTAAGAATGCTATTGCAGGCAGCTCACAGGCATAGAGGAAACACATATATTTCACCAAGGGAGAGGTACCCTCAACCCAGTAAGTAGCAAGTTCCATGGGCATAACCATTTGGAGTCACAGTGGACAAGGCTCCTGAAGAAAGCTAGCTCTCCAGGAAAGCCAGCATTTGCTTATGTTAGAGGGCACATGAGTTTCGGGAAAGCAGTCCCTCATTCACTCATGTCTCCCGCCATCTGATGTATTTCTTTCCTTTTGAACACAAGCATGCAGAATTTACTCACATGGTTGGCAAAGAAAGCACTTTACAAATTCAGAGCTGAGAATAAAAGAGCACAGATCTTAAGAGTGTATTTGGACACAGTGAAATGTGCGTGTATGAGTGAGGTGTGAGGGGTATGTGTGTGTGTGTGTGTGTGTGTGTGTGTGTGTGACATTTGTGGTTATCATCAAGCAAATCCATTACAACCCAACAAACATTTGCAAACATTTTTTTGCCTTCATGACTGTTCTAAACCATCGGCTTGTTTGTGGAACTCACTAGTATCTTCGTTAGAGCAAACCACTTCAAAACTGTGTTTTAGGCTTCTCCATCAGCCTTGAGAACAAGAGAGTAAACATAGCGTCACTTATCACTTTGGCAAGCTCAACAAACAGCATTTCAGATGTTAACAGCCCTTAATAGGACTCTCACTGGTGTTAGTTAAACAAACAGCCTTAAGTTGAAAAAAGCAATCAGCAGCCTGATCTCAGTATTGACTGATTGTTATCAGGCTTGGCCTCAGCTGGCTTGGTGGCATGCCTGTCCCAGCACACTCTGGTGAGGGCTGGTGTTATTAGCCACCTGGGAAATGGAGGCCTTATTATTTAATTGCTCAGCTGAAACTTGTGGTTGTCAACAGACCTCTGTGTCACTTTCCAATGGCAGAGGTCATCATGGAAACAGAATTTGAAGATTTAAACATTAGGATTGCTGAAATATTTTCATGACTTACTGCATCAGTGGGGCAGAAGTTTTAGAGAAATCCACGACCCTTAGTGACTATACCTGTCAATTTGTCTCCTTGGGAGGGAGGAAAAGGGTGCCTGGTCATGGGAAGGACTCGTATTTTAAAGGCTTACAGGCAAGTAACTATTTGAAAGTAGAGTTGGATCTACTTTCAAAGCTGGGCTACTACTAGCTCTGTTTTAAATAACCTGGAGTTTAAATATGTGATGATTTAAACTGTCCATGCTCCTCTTTCCCCACAACTATGAAACTCCACTCATTTTTCCCAGTTTCACTCCCAAAACCACTCACCTCCTCTAGGAAATTTTCTCCTCACTCCACCTTCCCCTAACTCCAGCAGAAAATTATCTTTTAGCCACTAAATTTCCATAATGCAAACATTGGCTGGGTAAGAGTCACCTGCGATGCTTGTAAAAAAATGCAGGTGCTTCTAGAATCCAAAGACTGAACATCCTGGCTCCATATTTCAATCCCTTGGGAACAACTTAAAAAACAAAGACAAAGACAAAAAAGCTCTCCAGGTGGATCCTATATTCAGACAGAGTTGACAACAACTACCCTTCCCCAAAGAGATTCTCATTCTGTTTACCTGGGGTAGAGCTCCAGAATTTTAGTTCTTTTATGCATGTATGTATTTATTTAAGACAGAGTCTTGCTCTGTCATCCAGGCTGGAGTCTCTGCTCACTGCAATCTCTGCCTCCCAGGTTCAAGAAATTCTCATGCCTCAGCACCCTGAGTAGCTGGAACTACAGGCGTGAGCCACCATGCCTGGCTAATTTTTGTATTTTTAGTAGAAACAGAGTTTCACCATATTGGCCACGCTGATCTGAACTCCTGATCTCAAGTGATCCTCCCACCTTGGCCTCCCAAAGTGCTAGAATTACAGGTGTGAGCCACTGTGCCTGGCCGAGAATTTTAATTCTTAACCAGCATCTTGGAGCAGGGATTCTCAGTCCACAATGAGCAATGCTGCCATGGCCTTTGGGTGCTAAATGGGGCCCGATAACTAACACATTAACATTGCTTTAAAAGAAGCATACATTCTGGAAGCTGGAGGTCCTTTAGTCTTCTAAGCATTACGATGCCTTTTGCATGTATAAGATTGGAGGTTAAAGCTCAGGTATAGACTGATTGATCTACTTCATAGAAGAGTGCCGAATATGCGGGAATGGGGGAGGAAAGTGGATACCGGGATGGAAGAAACTGAGGCCAGCAAGACTGAGGAAAAGGGAAAGCTGGAAACCCATGACTCTAGCACGTGGCCATGTCCCAGAACCAACCTTGAACGATGAAAATGTTGCAGGAGAATGTTGTTAAATTGTTTGCTAAGGTGTGCAAAGTAATCTCCTTCCTCCATCTCCCTTTAGAACTCCTAAGGAAAGAGGTGCTGGAAGCCTTCTCTACATTGGCAGGGGTGGGAAAAGGGAGGAGGGCCTGAAGAAGCAGAGCAAGGCGATGAAGGACAGCTCACACCTGGCTTACACATGTGGGCTTCATCTTCGAACACAGCCTGTTACACAAAACAGGTGTTCGACAAGTATTTGTGAAACAAATAAAATAACTACTAGGAAAAAAGCTCAGAAGGAAGAGTGTGGTTCTTACCACTGCGAAGGACTGACAGGGATCGAAACAGAAATATCCTTATCAGTTTGCAAAGGCAAATCCTGACCTTCTCAACCTCAAGCTAGCACAATATGCAAATGTCTGCCAAGAAAGAGCTGGCAAGTCTATAGCTTACAGAGTCAAAGAACTATCCGTTTGACGTAAGGTAAGCTTTGGGTGTAATTACTTCAGAAAAGTTTTGGAGGAAAAAAATAAAAGGGGCATTCAGAATACAGGCAGAATAGTTCCCTTGTGCCGTTCAGTCCTGATGTGCACGGCATTGGTCTAAAAGCAACTAGAGTAGGAGACGTCCACATGACACCCAGCCCTGAGTTCCATGTGTTTTAAGCCAAAGTCACAGACTTTGCCTGCGGATCCTACTTATAATTCAGATTTGCACAGCTCAACAGCAACTCTTCTGCAAGTTATTTTACTTTGATAGGAAGCTACATGTATTTCTAAGCCAACAGAATTCTCTTTAATGACTTTAGAAACAACTTTACTAGGACTAGCACTGACTCATATGGTACCTAGGGAAGAGTCAGGAGAAAATACCTTTCTCTGAGGCTCTTGAGGTAGATACTGTTTTGTTTTCGTCTGCCCAGCATCCTTAACGCCTTTGAGGGTGCTCGTCTCCATTCTGTGTCTTCCCAGCTGAGCTGCTAATCTCCACATCTACCAACAACCCCTTTCTCATCACAGAGTTGGTCATGTGACTCTAGATTAGCCAATGTCAGTGCTCAGTGCCTCTAGCAACAGTGATTGGTCCAGCTGTAGCTGGGTAATCTAATCAAGGCCAATCAAAATCTTCCCTGGATTGGTAAATGGGCATTGGGAGTTAATAAGCTGGAAAACACGTGAATCTGGAGCTGCAGGTGGCCGGAGCCTAGGTACAGGATTCAGCCAATACCCAGAGAAACTCTGAACTGAGGGGTGAAGGGAAGCTGGGCCCTGATGTCACCGTTGGAATCCCTGAATTCAGCTGACCTAAAGTTGTTCTTGCCGAGTACATAAAATTTTATTCATTTGTTTATATGTATATTAATTTTAAGTTGAGTTTTGTTACTTACAACTGAAACTGTTGTAATGAATATATGTTTATATTCCAGTAAGCTTCATGCAGCAAAATGGGATACTAACTGCAATTATTTATTGAATGCCTATTTGGTGTGAAGGCCTGTACTAAGACATTGACAGCATCTCTCACTTGAACATTCCACTGAAAAAAATGAAGTCAACTGAGATTCAGAGAGGTTGCCTGACTTTGACAAAAATCACTGAACTAATCAGAGGAGGAGCGGGGATCCTAATCTAAATTTCAGTTTACATTGACTCCACTCTCTGCTTCCAAAGAAAGATTGTATAGGGAGTAACAGCTTTTTTGTGTTAATTACCAAGATGTCAACACTTCCCTCTGAAGCTTAGGGCCACAGAATGACTTTTCTCCTACACGAGGCTCCAAGCTTCCAAACTGGGTTCCTGAGGGTAGCAGAGCCCAGCTCAAAACTCTGGCAGCAACAAAGCCTGCCTAGTGGTGGGTTGGGCTGCCTGTGCCACATGCCAGGGAATCAGTGCAGACGTGCTCTGCAACTGACACTCATGGGCCTGAAAGCTGGAGGAAGAGCAGACAATAAGGCAGTGCATTTCATCCAGGACCTGCCACTTTCTTGGTTCCCGGTGAGCTCATTCAAGCTGAAGTGGGGAAGTCAAGGAGCAGGATGGCTGTGATATATCAGGAGTGGGAGCAAAACATATCCAAGATTGTCTCTGCACCCATTCGTGACTAACTTCGCTCATCCTCTACACCCTCTCCTGCAGTTCCCTTGGAAGTAGCAGGGGAATAACATCCTACATTCCCAAAGCCCATGAATGAAAGTGTCCTTTATTTGAATGTAAGTTTCCATTCTAATTGTAAAAAATGCATGATTTCTTTTATTAAAATCCCCATGCCAAGTTTTGAAAAATGCGTGGATGTAGCCCTGCTCTACCATTGGTTGCCTGTGTGACATGGGCAAGTCATATAGTCTCTCTGAGCCTCAGTTCCCTCTTCTGAAAATGGAAATCATGCTACCTACCTGAAGATATCATAAGAATGAAACAAGGCAATGTGCCGACCCTCCTTTTGCTGCCTGGCATGTGGCAGATGCTCCCTAATTGTAAATAATGGCAAGGTTTCCCGAGTGTTCATGGGAACATAGTTAATGCATGCCAGGCCCTGTCTCCTCTGCTGAATCTTGAGTTGCTGCCTTTTAAATAACCAGTTGCTTCCAAATGAGGCAAGAAGTAAGACATAGATTTTCCCATTTTCCATATTTCATCACTCTGGAATCCCCACAAGTGGTGCCTGGGCACAGTTGGGTAGATGAGGCAGAGTTATCCCAAGGTCACAAAATCACTGTGGTGCAAAGGTTAACTGTGGGTTAATCGTGGTGACATGGTGATACAACAAGAAATATCTTGAACACCGTGTACAGAGGGCTCATGGCTCAGAAAGATTGTATAGGGAGTAACAGCTTTTTGCCTCCAACTGAATCCCCAGGGCCACAAGTGGGCTGCAGCTGATGAAAAGATTAGGACCCCAAACACTTTCTAAGACCAAAGTCTTCTTTGCTGCACTTTCCATTCTATTAAGGCCTAGAGGTGTATACCACATATGCACCGCTAGGAAGGAGTGGTCACCCAGGCTCTAGACCAAGCTTTTCCAACCTGGGGCCCGCAGGCTAATGCAGCCCAAGATGGCTTTGAATGCAGCCCAACACAAACTTGTAAACTTTTCTAAAACATTATGAGATTTTTTTTTTGCCACTTTTTTTTAGCTTATCAGCTATCATTAGGCTTAGTGTATTTTGTATGTGTCCCAAGACAATTTTTCTTCTCTAATGTGGCCCAGAGAAGCCAAACGATTGGACATCCTGCATCTAGACGATCACAGGTGCACTGAAGGGCAGAAAAAATATCTGTTCTAGAGATGCCCCATTGTTCCTTATGTGGATTAATGTAATATTGTAAAATATGTATTTAATCTTTCATTCTGTTTCTGGCATACAACTCCTAAAATCCTTGGAATCTACAAAGTGATATATTTGTATATGCTAATGAGTTGACTGATAGCTTGCAGGCCCTAGGTAACTTCAGAATGAGGGCTAGTCACCAAGATATGATTAGGGGGTTGAGACTTTCAGCCCCACTCCTAACCTCTGGGACAAGGAGAAGGGTGGAAGGTCAAGCTGATCACCAATGGCCAATAGTTTAATCAATCGATCATGCCTACATAATAAAGCCTCCATTAAAACCTAAAAGGGCAGAGTCCAGAGAGCTTCTGGACAGCTGAACACGTGGAGGTTCCTGGAGGTTGGTACACTCAGACAGGGCATGGAAGCTCCATGCCCTTTCCCCTATGCCTTGACCTATGCATCTCTTCATCTATATCCTTTGTAATACCCATTACAATTGATGTGGTTGGGCTGTATCCCCACCCAAATCTCACCTTTTAATAATCCCTATTTTTCATGGGAGGGACCTGGTAGGAGGTAACTGAATCATGTAGGCTAGTTTTTTCCAGTTCTGTTCTAGTGAAAGTGAGGAAGTCTCATGAGATCTGATGGTTTTCTAAAGGGCAGTTCCCTGAACATGCTGTCTCTCTTGCCTGCCACCATGTAAGATACGTCTTCCTTCCCCTTTGCTTTCTGCCATGATTGTGACACCTCCCCAGCCATGTGGAACTGAACTATGAGTCCATTAAACCTCTTTCCTTTATAAATTACCCAGTCTTGGGTACATCTTTACTAGCAGCATGAAAATGAACCAATGTAATAATAAACCAGTAAACGTTAAGTGTTTTTCTTGAGTTCTGTAAGCTCTGCTCCAGCAAATTAATCATACAGAAAAAGGGGTTCAGGGGATCCCTGACTTATAGCTGCTCAGTCAGAAGCACAGCTAAAACAATCTGGGGCTTTTGACTGGTATCATAAGTTGGGGGCAGTCTTGTAGGACTGAGCCCCCAACCTGCAGAATCTGACACTACCTCCCACTAGAATTGAATTGGATTGGAGGGCACCCAGCTGATGTCTGCTACAGAAATGATTGTTTGCTTGTTGTTGGGGAGAAATCCCCACAGCGTTGGTCACAGGTGTGGTAATTATTGTTGAGTGAGAGAATTGAAAAAACATTTTGACTTTTTGAGTTTTTTCTACTCACAATAAGGAAGGTATGAGTACTGGGAGTTCTCCCAGTAAGTTTTTCACCAAGATAGAAAAGCATCAAGGAGGCCGGGTGCGGTGGCTCACACCTGTAATCCCAGTACTTTGGGAGGCTGAGGTGGGTGGATCACCTGAGGTCAGGAGTTCAAGACCAGCCTGGGCATCATCGTGAAACCCCATCTCTTCTAAAAATACAAAAATTAGCTGGCATGGTGGCAGGCACCTGTAACCCCAGCTACTTGGGATGCTGAGGCAGGAGAATCGCTTGAAACCCGGGAGGCGGAGGTTGCAGTGAGCCAAGATCATACCACTGCATTCCAGCCTGGGCGACAGAGTGACTCAAAAAAAGGAAAGGAAAGCATCAAGGATAGCGATTTTCAATCTTTCATATATGCTGTGAATCACCTGGGGATCTTGTGAAAATGCAGATTCTCTAGTTCAGTTAGTGTGAGGTTCGGCCTGAGAATCAGCATTTCTATTAAGCTCCCAGTGATGCTGATGCTTCTGGCTTAGGAATCATGTTTTGAGTAGCAGGATTTGAGGACATAGGAAGTTCACAGTAGCTGAGCACAAGGGCATGCACCTATAGTCCCAGCTGCTGGGAAGGCTGTGGAGGAAGGATCACTTGAGCTCAGGAGTTCTGGGCTGTAGTGTGCCGTGCCAGTCGGGTGCCCACACTACATTCAGCATCAATACAGTGACCTCCCAGGAGTGGGGCATCACAGTTTGCCTAAGGAGGGGCCAATGGGCCCAGGTCAGAAATGAATCAGGTCAAAACTCCCATGCTGATCAGCAGTGGAATCACACCTGTAAATAGCCAGTGCACCCCAGCCTAGGCAACATAAGGGCATAACCCTGCCTCTAAAATGAATAATAATAATAGTAATAATAAAAGGAATCTCACAGTAAATGCTTGCTAAGGAATTAGCAATAGATAAATTGCTCTATGGACATACAAATGAATAAAACGGGGGGAGGGCACCCAGCTGGTGTCTGCTACAGCTATAGAAAGAGGAAAATGCTATTATCTAAGGCTAGACTGGGGTTAGAGATTATGCCTCCCACCTCCTATGTTTGACATTTATTCTTCCAACTGTTCCTTTTGACCTTGTTATCTCTCTCCCTTCAGTGACAGGGCAATGAAAAGATCAAAGTCACTATATCTGGTGTACTTCCTTAGCCTTAATGTCCATATCTGTAAAATGGGAATAATACTGTCTGTTTGCAGTTGTTGCAAAAACTAAATGGCTCATAAGAGGAATTTAAGAAATGGTTGCTATTGACGATTTTCAAGTTAATTCGTTTGAAGAGACAACAGATGCCTCTCCTCCACACAGAAGGAACAGAGAAAAAACTATTACTTATGTATCTATGTGCTAGCACTGGGCTATGTGCCTGAATAAATTGTTTTATAAGTTGTTTTGCTTGTAAAGCCTTTTGAGGTCCATAGCGTTATGTCAGTTTCACAGTTGGGGAAACTGAGCCTTAGAAAGAATAAGAGACTTTTTCATCCAGGGTCACAAGTCTGAGTAAGTGGCGGGGACGAGTTGTGTCTGATTCCAAAACCACACTCTTTCCCCACATCCTGCTTCTCCTCCGTGACCTAGTAGTGGGCAGCCTGCCCCTTTGAACACAGTCGTCCACAGTCAAAGGCTCTGGGTATTAGCTGTTAAGACTCCAGTTCCGACCCACGACCAGGGCTCATTCCTTGGCTGTGAAGCAGACAGTCTGTTTACATGACACAGGTCTGGGATGGCAAAGTCCTCAGTGCCTGTTTGTCTGCTTTTGCCTTCTCCTCTACTCAGACCTTCGGTGAGTCAGTAATGGTCAAATTCAAGGACACTTTGTGCCGAGCTCACTCCAATTTATGGGGAAAGCGACTTAAGCCTGAAGTTCACTGGGTGAAAGTGTCAAAGTAGACAGACAGATGACCTCTCACCTCCTTGCAGAAGGGAGGTGTTTGTTGAGCAAAGCGTTTAAGAGCATCTTCTTCAAGTCCCAAACAGGCCTGAATCACCAGCCCCATTTTCCAACCACAGATGTTTTCTCACTCATAGCCAGGTTCCAAGTGGGACAGGATCTGCTGGATTAAGCTCTACAAGAGACAGAGAGGAAAGAAATGTGAATCTGGCATGTTGTTTTCACCACTGTGAACCCAGCTTCCTGGCCCATATCCCCGTCCTGCCTCAGTATTCCCCCTCCTACAGAAGAGACAGCTAACTGCTTCCCTTCCATAGTGTAGAATTGTCACTGGGAAGTGGCTGCTGCGGCCATGTCAGTGATTACATTTCCCAGCACATCTTCCTTCTCGTGGGTGGTCATGTGACCAATTTACACCAATGAGCAGGAGTGATGTGTCTCACTCCTGGTCCAAGGCATGCCTTCTCCATCCTGTCTTTTCACAGCTTAGGTGAGAAGGAAGCCACAGGAAGGAGGAGGCTGGGTGTCTGACTCACCATGTGAAAGGCTTTCTGGCGACCAGGAACACCCATATCAACAGCTTGGTGAGTGAAAAATAATGTTTTATTACTTGAAGGTCACTGAAACTTTTGGATTTGTTTGTTATAGCAGCTAACCTTGCTCTCATTAGTACACCCAGGATAGAGATAGCAGCATGGATGCTGGTTGGACTGTCAGCACTGGGAACAATGCACTGTGCTCAGAACTTCATCACCATCGTCTCATGGAACCTTCATATAATTTTGGCAGGTAATCACCTTTCCCATTTTAAACTATAAAAACTTTGGCTCCAGGATGTTAAATTATTTGTTCCAGATCACATGGTTAGGAAGTAGCAGATGTAAGATTCAAACAAATTTCTATCTGACAACAGTTGCAGAAAGTTCTCCCTTTTACCCTCCAGCCTCAGTGAGAGAGTGAGACACTATCTCAAAAAAAAAAAAAAAAGGAAGGAAGGAAGGAGAGAAAGAAAAGGAAAGGAAAGGAAAGGAAAGGAAAGGAAAGGAAAGGAAAGGAAAGGAAAGAAAGGAAGGAAGGAAGGAAGGAAGGAAGGAAGGGAGAGAAGCCGGGTATGGTAGCTCGCATCTGTAATCCCAGCACTTTGGGAGGCTGAGGCGGGTGAATCATGAGGTCAGGAGTTCAAGACCAGCCTGGTCAAGATGGTGAAACCCCGTCTCTACTAAAAATACAAAAAATATTAGCCAGGCATGGTGGCGGGCAGCAGTAATTCCAGGGAGACTGAGGCAGAGAATTGCTTGAACCAGGGAGGTGGAGGTTACAATAAGCCTAGATTGCAACACTGCACTCCAGCCTGGGTGACAGAACGAGACTCCATCTCAAAAAAAAAAAAAAAAAAAAAAAGAAAGAAAGAAAGAAAAGAAAGAAAAAAGAAAGACCTTCTAAACTCTCTCACCCAGATGTGGTACAGATGCCAAAGCAATAGCAGCAGGTTTGGTTGAAGCATCTTTAGAGTAGCCAATGTCTTTTTAAAGTGTGTCTTAAACTTGCTGTTGGCAGGTCATAGTGCAATAGAATTCCAATAAATTTCCCAAGTGGAGTGACTCAAAACTGTTGAAGATAAATTTGCAAGGGTGGTCACATTACAAGATGTGAATTATGCTGTACTTAGATCCAGCTCACCAAGTACAACTTCAGAGGCCACCTGCAGCACGGCGACAACCTTGTACTCAAGTGGAAACATAATGAGCCCGGAGCAAGAAGCCAGGGGTCTGAGACCTAACTCCATGGCTGACGTTGCTACATGTAACTAAGACACCAATGGTTACATGTCAAGACACAACATCTCAGAGAGGCAGCACCCTGGTTTCTGAACAGGGGGTGGAGTGGAATGGGGAGGCGCTTCTCTATCTTTCTCACAGTGTTGTCAGATTTCCCTTTTTCATCTTTATGGTCAGACCTCAGCCTCTTTTTTTTTTTTTTTTAATTTTACTTTAAGTTCTGGGACACATGTGCTAAATGTGCAGGTTTGTTACCTAGGTATCCATGTGCCATGGTGGTTTGCTGCAGCTATCAATCTGTCATCTAGGTTTTAAGTCACACATGCATTAGGTATTTGTCCTAATGCTCTCCCTTCCCTTTCCTCCCACCCCACAACAGGCCCTGGTATGTGATGTTCCCTTTCCTGTGTCCATGTGTTCTCATTGTTCAACTCCCATTTATGAATGAGAGCATGTGGTATTTTGGTTTTCTGTTTCTGTGTTTGTTTGCTGGACCTCAGTCTCTTATACCTGAACTATTGCAACAGAGCCACACACCCCTCCTCATTATATCCAGTGAGATCCCACTCTTATTTAAACCCAAGTTCCCTTCTATCCTCAGGTTAAATCCCTGCTCCTTAAATTGCCATTCCAAGTATTCTGTGATACAACCCTGACCTTCATTTCTGTTGGATGTACCATTACTCCTATTCTTCACTATATACTGGATCCCAATGACAAGTCCCACATTTCCCTGTGTACCTTCCTGCCATTTTCTAACTTTAACTCCTCCAATGTGCTCTTATTCTAATCATTATAAATTCAAACTCTACTCATCTTTCAAGGCTGATGTTAGTACAACCACGTCTAGAAAGCCCGATGTCCATTTCTCTCTGAAGAGCTCAGGCAGCAGGTCTTACTGGACTCTGATGCCTTTGAAACTTCTTGTTCATTATTTGATCCCATTTCTTATCTCCTCTCCCAGCTCCTTAAGAAAGATGACTCCACCCCCTTCATCTTTTTATATTCTCCAGTACCTATAATTATGCTTGGTGCCCAGTCAGTGTTTGTTAAATTTACTAAGTCAACTCAAAATCATGAGTCAAGGAAAGATTCAGAAAAGGCAGTTGATAAGAGGAAGTGTTCGAAGAGGCCATACTGCAGGAACAAGTAAATCTTGACATCGAGTTAACACAATAAAAGATTACCTCTTACTCTCCTCACAGTCTTTCATGAGCTAGCAGCTTTGCTCAGCAGGGCTCTTCCAGTCAGTGACACAGGGATCCAGTCTCCTTCCGTCCACTGAGGGAAGCACTCTGCCATTCCAAGTGCTTTGCTTGTAGCTGTACAGATAAGGTTGAAAAATCTTGGAAGACTACAGGTTGAAAAATCTTGGAAGACTGCACATGATATTTCATGGCCAGGTTGGAACTGGTGCACATTCTTATTACTTGAAGTGTTGTCCATAAATCCAGCAGCACTGGTATTAACCAAGAGCTTACTGAAATGCAGAATCATGGGCCTCACCCAAGACCTGCTGAATCAGAATCCGCATTTCAACAAGACCCCTGAGTGATGGGATGACTCATTATACACATGATATCGTGAGAACCGCTAGTGGGCATCGTTTCTGTGCACATTCCATTGGCAAGAACTCCGACGCAAGCCCCAACCTAACTGCAAAGAAGGCTGGAGAATTTATCCCATCCTAATACCTAGAAAGAGGACGAAAGTTTTGCCTGCCATAGACTGCCACAGGCACCATTTAAAATGAAACAAATCTAGTTCCCCCTCCAAGTCAAGTAAGTCATGCAACTCTACACTTCATCTACCTGTTCTGCAACGTCAGGGAGGATGCAGTGTCTATGCTGGCTGAATAAGGGATAGGCTGTTTCAAGACAGTGGAATGCAGCAGAAGGCAGGGACTTTCAATATGTGTGTAAAGAGATGGAAGCCAGGTGAAAAAGGCATATTAAACAACCTGTTAGCCAACAAAGTTGAAAGAACATTTCAACAGTGTACTCTGAAGAAAAGAGCTCCCTGCTGCTCCCACAAATGTCACCCACGCAAGACACAGGCCTTAAGGGAGACACAGAAGCAAGCCAGAACAATGCATGGCTAATTTTCTGTGAAGTTTTTACCTGTTTGATTCAGCTGTTTTCGCTATTTCCAGTGGTCATTGTTCCTGGTTTTCATTAGTTGAAATTTATTTTCATTATTCTGTGATTATATTTTTTTCCAGAACACAAGGATTTGAGGTTCACATACTTTCATCTTTTTTTTATGATTGGTTAATTAACCAGCAACTGAGTGTGGGGGTGTGGAATAGGGAATAGAGGAAACTTTTAAAAATCCCTTTTCATGTAAATACATAGGGCACTTAACAGGGAACTTGGAGGTCCTTGGTAATATTTACACTTGATGGTGTTTTACTTGGAAAATATTAAGCCAGCTCTGATCTTATGTTTTAAAGCATTTCAATAAAATAAAAAGAGAACACATTATATTTCATAATATGAATTAGCTTCATCTTGCATGTGCCAGGCATGGAAAAGATCAACCCCGAAGCAATCAAAATTTCCCTGTTAGTACTGACCATCTAACTTGGATAACAGACCATCGCTTCTCCAAACACTATTGTATTTTTGTTTTCAAACCACAGGGAAATAAATGATTTATAAACTCAATAAGAAAAGGAAATGAATTAATTAAAAGTACCGATCCTGGAAAACATTTCTATGCTGAGTGTAAATGGGCACTTCATGTCTATTCATGATTTAAAATTAGGTGTCAATGTGGTCTTATATAATTCACTTATGAGCTGCATGGTGAATGGATAACGTACATGTGCACGCCGTCAGTCATGGGATAACTTCTCCGTTCTTAAAGGATCATACATCTTTTCTCTTTCTATTGCTGTCATTTGAGGCTAGGCCACCAATCTTAAAAAACTGTCCTTTCCTCCACTGACTTCACCAACTGGGATGCGGACTTCTAAATTTTCTCTCCAGAATCCACCTCACTCCTGAGCTCCTTACTTACATAACCAATTCAGCGTTGGACAGCTCTGTTTCCAGAGGACCTCAAATGTACATGTGCTAAAAGTAACTCTCCATCTTCTCCCAAAGCCTCTCATTCCTTCTTGTAGTATTTCCTGAGAATGTAGGAACTCAAGTATTTTCAGAGGGAAGTGAGGATTCATTCTTTCTTTTCCTCATTTTCATTCCCACAGAATTAATAGGAACCTTTATATACATTTATGTTTACCACATCCTACTCCCCAAAAAACCTGAAGTATCTATTTTAAAAATCTACAATTCAATACAATGAAAATAGTCTTAAAAAGTAACAGGAATGGCAAAATTAAGTTAGAACAGTTGCATGAAGCCAGAGGAGGACAGATTCTCAGCAAGGTAGAGGAGGAAGTTGGGACACAAATTAACTTGAGTTTTCCATAGGCTAAGTAGGAAACACTTATCAGGGATGTGTGATTCATAGTGTCTGTTAGATTAAAGGAAATTCCAGCTGCTCAAGAGGAGCATGATTTTATTACGTAACAAAAGCAGCGCCAGCAAAAGTGCGAGGTATAGACTTTCATACAAGATGACCTGGGTCAAATGAACCTCCTCGGCTGCATGCCTTGTCTATTTAACGCTAAGATAATTGACAATGGACTTAGGTAGATACCTTAGTAAATTTTTTTTTTTATTATTAAGACAGGATCTCATTCTGTCACACAGGCTGGAGTGCAGTGGCATAATCTCAGCTCACTGCAAATTCTGCCTCCCAGACTCAAGCAATCCTTCCACCTCAGCCTCCAGAGTAGCTGGGACTACAAGAATATGCCACCACGCCCAGCTAATTTTTGTATTTTTTTGTAGATATAGGGTCTCACTATGTTGCCCAGGCTGATCTTGAAGTCCTAGGCTCAAGTGATCCTCCTGCCTCAGCCTCCCAAAGACCTAGGATTATAGGCGTAAGCCACCACGCCCAGCCCTCAGTGAATATCTTAGTTAACTTTCTCTTGAGGACTACCTGAAAAAGACAGTGGAGGTGGGCAAAGAATTACCTTACTTCTATGGTCTCTCCTACTCTCTGACTGTGCAATTCTAGTGAGCATCCTAAAATGAAATGTCAATCAAATACAAAGCGCATTTATTGAATAAGCATCCTCTGTGGTCTGACTTTTGTCTCATCTCCTGCCCTGTAACCTCCACACCATCCATACTTCCTGTTCCTTTCACTACTTATGTGTTAGCTGTTCACTCTACAAAGCACACTCTTATTCTATTTCTCTGCCTTATATTCTTAGTCATCTTATATAACCCAATACTCATTTCTTCTATGAATTTTTCTCTGATTCCAGTATTGGAAACTCCCTCCTTCAGGTCCCTACACTCCACATACATTTTTTTTGCCATAGCATTTGTTTATAGGGTATCAACATTTCTTGTTAAGTGGCTGTTACCACGTATAACAAGTAAATGTTTATTAAGCACTTACTATGTCTTTAGCACTGAGTTACATGCTTTCATATATATATCATTTTATTTGATTCCTATATTAGTTTTCTGTTGCCAAGTAACAAATTCGTAACAAAACTTAGCAATCTTAAACAACAAACATTTCTCATCTCACAGTTTCTATGGGTTGAGAATGTGAGTGTTAGTTATCTAGGTGCCACTGGCTCAAGGTCTCTCATGAGGTTGCAGTCAAGGCGTGGGTTATGACTGTGGTGTCATCTGAGGACTCAGCTGGATGAGGATCTGCATTTGGGCGCACACATATGGTTATTGGCAGGTCTTAGAAAATTCATTCCCCAGCTCACTCACATGAGCCTCTCCAGAGGGCTCTCTCAGGACAGGGCTTCCCCCAGAGTGAACAATCCAAGAGATGGCAAGAACACTCAACAAAGAAGCCACAGTACATATGCTATTCATTAGAAGCAAGTCTCTAAATTGAGCCAACACTCAAGGGGAAGAGATCACACAAGGGTGTGAGTAACAGGAGGTGGGGAATCACTGAGGGTCATCTTAGAGGCTGCCTACCACAATCTCCTAAGCAAGCCTGCAAACTCAGTCTCAACCTGCATTTGCAGATAGAACACTGAAGCTTAGCTAACTAAAACAACTCAGCAGGTGATTGGGTCTGCGGGACTCACCAGTTTACCTTTCACTGCTCCATGACATATCTTTGTCTCAATGCTTAGCATGGTGCAAATCATGTAACAGGCATTCTGCAAATCAGAGATCACACACAGCCCACAGATTTTTTGAGAGTGGAACTTCATAGAGTGAAGTTAAAATTTATTTCAGTTCAAGTCCCTTTAGAAGGCACACATCCTCTCCACAATATTCTTTACTCCTTAGTGTCTTACCCCAGCATAATTCACCCAATAACACTAACTGTCTGGCCCCTGAAGTCATTTGAGTTTGGGTTCCTGGCATAAGTAATTGGTGACAGAAGTGAGGTTTGTCATTCTTCATCCCCCTATCCATTCATTCAACCAGCAAATATTTCTTGAATGCTTACTATATGCTAGGCACTGTGTTAGCTAACTGTGGGGACAGACTAAACTACTCAGTGCAAACAGGTCCATAATTCAGGCCACTTGGTGTATATGGATCAGTATATGGATACTTTTAACTTTCTTGTATGTTGAAACATTTCTATAATAGAAAGGTAAAATCAAAGGTGAACGATAAAATTTCTAAGTCATGTTATGAAGGGAAGAGGAAAATACCTTGGTGAATCCCACAATACCTCTTTGAAGGAAGTTTTAATATTTCAGTTTATAGATGAAGAAACAGGTTGATTGAGCCTAGAAGGTTCTGGAGCTGAGATTCATAGCCATGTCTGTTTGGATCGAAGGCCAACATTTTGCCCCACTGAAGCACACTGCTAAACTTATACAGATGTTATCCCCGCATCTCAAATCTTAAGGCTGCACTGGATTCCGGAAACCAATGAGGCTGCATCCACAACCACCTAACAGGTGGCTTTCAGTCTTCACTGTCCCTTACTTAACATTTCCCCCAGTTACCTGTGGTGTCTCCCCTGTGCTAAGTGCATAATGTATGCCAGGCACTGGGCCTTAATATCAATTCACCTTCCCAAACCTCCTCATTGATATTGTTACCTCCCTTGTCCAGAGAGGAAAAGAGGCTCAGAGAGATAAAATCATACATTGAGTCATATGGCTAGACAGGGTGGAATTGAGATTTGAATCAAGGGCAGCTGGACCGCAAAATGATTGTTCTTTCTGTTAACAGGACTGTCATTTTAGAACCTATGACTAGGGAAAAAACAAAAAATACAAAACTCTAGGCTATGCATGTGGTAGACGGAGTTGTGAGCTGCTTTTCCTGCTGATTACCACTGAGACTCTCCCCAGATGGTTTGCCCTCTCTAGTCACAGTCTTCACAACTATAAAAGAGAGACTGGTCTCAATATTCCTTAAGGTGGGATTTTCAAACCATGAGTCAGACCTATTACAACGTAATCACATCAACGGAGTCACCACAAACATTTTTTAAGAAATGAAAGGAAGAAAAGAAAAACTGGCATAGTAAAGATGAAGGATTTTTTGTGACAGGTATACATACACACATATTTGTGCCTTTGTGTATGTGTATATGTGCATTGGGTCATGATGTAAGATTGAGTTCTCACTATGGACTGCTGTCATGATTTTGAAAGTGATTGCTTTAAGGAGGATTCTTTCAGCCTAGAGACTTAGGTCTCACAACTGCAAGTGCAAACCTAACAGTTTGCTGGAAACTCTGTAGACCAATAGAAAGAGGAGAAAGAGAGAATTAGACACATAGGTTTTAAGAGTTTTTTTGGTCTTTTGTTTTAGAGACATGGTCTCACTATGTTGCCCAGATTAGTCTCGAACTCTTGACCTCAAGCGATCCTTCTGCCTTACCTCCCAAACAGCTACAATTACAGGTGTGAACCACCACACCCAGCCCAGACTTGGATTTGGATCTGAACTCTTCTAATTATGACTGTATGCCTTCGAGTAAGTCATTCTACCTCTTTGGGCCACAGTTTCATTATCTGTAAAATGCAAATAATAATGCCCATCTTATACGGTAATAACGAGGCTTAAATGAGAAAATATAATCACTTAGCAGAGTTCCAGGAACATCATAATGCCCAAAATATGTTAATTATAATAATTGTTAATTTAAATATTTTTATTATGACCACTATAATTATTATTTTCAAATTGCATTGAAATTATTTATTTACATATCTTTTCCTAGAATAGACTCGCAAGGAAATCCAAGATAGTCCTTATCATTGTATATCAAACCCATATTATATTCAATGCAAATTGATGATGTTGACAGTATCTCCAAAGCTAGAACTAGGACCAGAAGCCTTAAAGACTATTCCATATACCCCTTAACAAATTTATAAAAGGACTTTCATTCAGTTAAAAGCTCTTTGAAAAGAAAATGCACTGTCTTGAAAAGTAATAACAGTGACTTAGCACTGCAAGGCATTTTATTATTACGAGGTGAGATCACCCACATAATTTTATTTCAATCTCACAACCACATTGCAAGGGAAATACTGTTCTCAAGCCCCATTTTGCAGCATGAAAACTGAAGCTCAAAAAGTAAAATGATGTGCCCAAGTCATAGAACCAGTAGTGTTGACTTTGAGCTATATGTTCTTTCTCTTGTACAGGTGATTCATAAATCTTAGGTTGTAAGCAAAAATAACCAGGAAACTGGTCAAAAACATATTGCCAGATTCCAATCCTAGAGACTGCGACTCGGTTATTCCATGGTGAAGAACAGGAATTTGCTTTTTTATTTTTTTCTTTTTTTTGTTTGAGAGGGAGTCTCACTCTGTCATCCAGGCTGGAGTGCAGTGGCGCTATCTCGGCTCACTGCAACTTCCACCTCCGAGGTTCAATTGATCCTCTTTCCTTGGCCCCCCGAGTAGCTGGGATTACAGGCACCTGCCATGACCAGCTAATTTTTGTATTTTTAGTAGAGACAAGATTTCACCATGTTGGCCAGGCTGGTCTCGAAATCCTGACCTCGAGTGATCTGCCCGTCTCAGCCTCCCAAATTGCTGGGATTACAGGCATGAGCCACTGCACCCGACCTGGAATTTGCTTTTTAACAAGCATCCACAAGTGATTCTGATCTAGGTGATCAGAAAATGACTATTCCCTTCATACAGCAATCTCCTAAAAACACAGGTTGAATGCTCTAATCTGAAAATCCAAAAATCTGAAATGCTCAGAACTCCAAAATTTTCTGAGAACCAACAATGAGATAGTGACACTTTTGCTTTCTGGTGGTTCGATGTACACAAACTTTGTTTTATACATAAAATTATTGAAATATTGTATAAAATTACCTTAAGGCTATTTGCAGAAGGTATATATGAAATATAAATGATTTTGTGTTTCGATTTGTATTTCATCCCCAAGAGATCTCATTACATATATGCAAATATTTCAAAATCTGAAAAAAGACTAAAATGCCAAACATTTCTGACCCCAAGCATTGCAGATAAGGGATACTCAATTTGTACTCACAAACAAAGGTCTAATTTCCCTAGCCTAGTGAACCCATTGGTACATTTGCCGAAGGCTGTTCTCAGTTACAATGGGCACATAAGGACCCAGGATCTGGAATTCCCAGACTTTGCTTTGCTAACAGTTTCATTTTGCCTCCTGTCCAAGCTTTAGGCCCTACTCCTGACAGAGGTGAAGAGAATATTTTTAAATCACCTGCCTCTCTGACCAGCAGTGCATGCCCTGAGGGTGGAGCCAGCCTGTATCTACACCACATCATAATGAAGGTGTTGTAGGAGTAAGAGCTCTGAAGGGCTTTTCGGAAAGCTGAGGTCCATCCCATGGAAATCATCCTCAACTTCTCCAGCCAGAGTTGGTACCCCCAGGTATGGCTCCTATAATTCTTTGTGTACAGCTAATATACTGTTAGTTTACAAGCCTGCCTTCTGGAGAAAAAAGGTTCAGGGAAGAGAGGGCAGAGGAATCATACCTTATTCATCGTACTCATCACTCCACCCTTATACTCAGCTGTAGTCACTCAGCAGATGCTGAGCGTGCAAGTGAATGATTCAATCACTGAATGCAGAACAAACAATACCATAGCAGACTTACTCTCATTACAATGTTGAATTAAAGTTTTCTAGCTGCCTGTGTCTCATTAAGTTTCACCACCTCTAGAATTCAAAAATGGTTTTTGTTTTTTTTTTAACCATGATGGAAACATCTTTCATTTTTCTTGGAATACATTAAAATATTAAAAAAGAAAAAGAGCACTTCTTGTGAATCAGAAATGATGAACAATAAACTCTGTGGTTTGTGAGACATGAAACACCATAAACTGTTTTGAAAAGATAATTTTCCTGGAAACAATATATTTGGAAACCAATTTGCCATTTCAATGGCCAAACCTTGGCCTGTTAATCCCCCAGAGGAATATGGAGTAGGAGGCTTTGTGGTACAACCAACAACCAACATTTCACAGAATGACTTTTCTAAGATTCAGTGCACACAGTACATAGTTCAATGTTCTGATGGTGTCGTCTCAGTCACCTTCTTATGGCAGGAGTATCATTCCTATTTTACAGCTGTAATAACTTAGGTTCAAAAATCACACAGCTAATAAGAGTTAGAGCTGGAATGATATAATATCTGTCCTCCTGTGATTGCTTTATTTCAGTTGGCATAATGTCCTCCAGGTTTATCCATGTTGTTGCATATGAAAAGATTTCTTTCTTGTTTCACTGGCTGAAAAATATTCCATTGTGTGCATTTACCATATTTTCTTTATCCATTCATTTATCAACAGACATTAAGGTCATTTCCATATATTGGCTACTCTGAGTGCTATGGTTTGAATGTCCCTGCCAAAATTCATGTTGAAATTTAACTGCTATTGTAACAGTATTGAAAGGCAAGATTTTTAAGAGATGATGAGGTCATGAGGTCTCTGCCTTCGTGTATGAATTAATACTGTTATCATGGGAGTGGGTTAGTTGTTGAAGGAGTCCTGATAAAAAAAAGATGAGTTCAGCTCACTTCTCTCTCTGTCTTGTACGTTCACTTGCTATGGGATACCTCCTACCAGATGATAACCTTGGCCAGATGCTGGCACCATGCTCTTAGAATTCACAGTCTCCAGAACTGTGAGAAGTAAATATCTTTCCTTTATAAAATACCTAGTCTGTGGCATTTTGTTATAGCAGCAAAAAATAAACTAAGACAATGAATAATGCTGCAATAAACATAGGAGGGCAAATATCTCTTCGAGATCCTGATTTCAAACATTTTGGATATATAGCCAGAAGTGAGGTTACTGGTACTATGGTAGTTTAATTTTTTAATTTTTTGAGGAATCTCCATACTGTTTTCCATAATGGAAACATTTTATATGCAACATTTTATATGCAACATGAATAAGTTCCAGGGATCTGCTGTACAACACAGTGCCTATAGTTAACAATACTGTATTGTAAATTTAAACATTTTGTCGAGAGGGTAAATCTCATGTTAACTGCTCTTACCACAAAAAAAAAAGATTGGAATGCTCGCTTCAGCAGCACGTGTACTAAAATAGGAATGATACAGAGATCAGCCTGGTCCCTGCTCAGGGATGACATGCAAATTCATGTGGTAAGAGCACTTAACATGAGATTTATCCTCCTAACTAAAATAGGAATGATACAGAGATCAGCCTAGTCCCTGCTCAGGGATGACATGCAAATTCATGAAGCATTCCATACTTTCTTTAAAAAAAGCATAGTGGACACAAGAAAACTTTTGGAGGTGATTGATATGGTTTGGCTGTGTCCCCACCCAAATCTCATCTTGAATTATATCTCTCAGAATTCCCACATGTTGTGGGAGAGACCCAGGGGGAGGTCATTGAATCATGGGGGCCAGTCTTCCCTGCTATTCTCGTGAAACAGTCTCATGAGATCTGATGGGTTTATCAGGGGTTTCCGCTTTTGCTTCTTCCTCATTTTCTCTAGCCGCCATCTAAGAAGTGCCTTTTACCTCCTGCCATGATTCTGAAGCCTCCTCAGCCATGTGGAACTGTGAGTCTAATTAAACCTCTTTTTCTTTCCAGTCTCAGGTAAGTCTTTATCAGCAGCACATGGAATACTATGCAGCCATAAAAAATGATGAGTTTGTGTCCTTTGTAGAGACATGGATGAACCTGGAAACCATCATTCTCAGCAAACTGACGCAAGAACAGAAAATCAAACACCACATGTTCTCACTCATAGGTGGGTGTTGAACAATAGAACACATGGACACAGGGAAGGGAGCATCACACACTGGGGTCTGTCGGGGGGGAAATGGGGATGGACAGTGGGGGGTGGGGAGTTGGGGAGAGATAGCATGGGGAGATATGCCAGATATAGGTGATGGAGAGGAAGGCAGCAAATCACAGTGCCATGTGTGTACCTATGCAACAATCTTGCATGTTCTTCACATGTACCCCAAAACCTAAAATGCAATTAAAAAAAAAAGAAAATAGACTAATACAGTGATGGATGTTTATTACTTTGATTGTGATGGTGGTTTCATGGGTGGATGCACACATCTAAACCCATCAAATTGTATACATTAAACAGATACAGTTTTTGTATAGATCGATTATACCTCAAAAAGGCTTAAATAAAAGCCTAGTGGATGTTTCACAGAAATGTAAATACACTTAACATTACTGAACTGTTGCACATAAAAATGGCAAAATTTATATCATGTGTTTTTCATCACCAAAAAAAAAAAAAAAAAGGAAGACAAAACAAAGAGAACAAGGTAGAGCTGGATTTAAACCTAGGTCCTTTTGGCTGAAGTTCAGCAGTGTCATCATAAAACACTTTCAATTAACTCTACCCTAATGCAGGGTAATGTGGTCTGCTTGTGTCCCCATTCGAATCTCAACTTGAATTGTATCTCTCAGAATTCTGAAGGACCCAGAGGGAGGTAATTGAATCACGGAGGCTGGCCTTTCCTGTGCTCTTCTCGTGATGGTGAATAAGGCTCACAAGATCTGATGGGTTTATCAGGGGTTTCCACTTTTGCTTCTTCCTCATTTTCTCTTACTGCCTGGATGTAAGAAGTACCTCTCCCGCCATGATTCTGAGGCCTCCCCAGCCATGTGGAACTGTAAGTACGATTAAATGTCTTTTTCTTCTCAGTCCCTGGTAGGTCTTTATCAGTGGTGTGAAAATGGACTAATACACAGGGCAGTGAAAATCCAGGCAGAAAAAAAATGCCTCATCTCTTCAGTGAACCCTCCTGAACACTTCTCCCCTGCCAGATTATTCAATCATAATTTTTCTTTTTTGAGAAAAAATGCTAAAAATGCCACATATTATAAACTATATAAAATGTGAACTTGACTGATGGCTTCATTATCCTGAAGTCCTAAAGAATTATGGAGCATCAAAAAGATCAGGCTGTAACAAATATACAAAATGTAGTTAAGGAATAAATTATCATATAGTAAAGTTTGGAATAAGTAGAAACTACAATAAAGAATAAAGAAAAGTACCTATAATCTAATATCCAAAGACTGAAGGATTTGATTAACATTTACTTAAAGATACAGATATATATTTTACATATGTAATATGTAACATTGTTTCAAATACATATATATGAAATCAGAAATCAGAGCGTGTAGCATGAAATAGTACATCTTTTTGTTTTTCCACTAACATTTAAGCAGACACATTTTCCCATGTGTATTTGTCCATTTTCATACTGCTGTAAAAAACTGCCCAAGACTGAGTAATTTATAAAGGAAAGAGATTTAATTGACTCACAGTTGAGCATGGCTGGGGAAGCCTCAGGAAACTTACAATCATGGCAGAAGGCAAGGGAGAAGCAAGGTACCTTCTTCACAAAACAGCAAGAAGGAGTGCTGAGCAAAGGGTAAAGAGTCCTTTATGAAACCATGTGATCTCACTATGACAAGAAGAGCATGGGGAAACTGCTCCCATGATCCAGTTAACTCCACCTCTCTCAAGTCTCTCCTTTAAAATGTGAGGATAATGGGAATTACAGGGATTATAATTCAAGATGAGATTTGAGTGGGGACACAAAGCCTAACAATATCATCATGCATTGACACAATCTCCATGGGTTTTACTGGATGTATAATACTTTATCAAGGAAATAGTTATTTAATTAATTTTTTTGTTTGTTTACTGTATATTTAGGTTATATCTAGTTTTTCACTTCTCTCATGGAAATTCTATCATGAACAACTTTGGAAGTAAAGCTTTAATTAGAATATTGAGATACATCCCCAGAAATGGAGTATGAGTCTATTAGGTCTGAATATCACACAATATTCCAAATCCTTTCTGAAATGCTGCAGTTGCTTCATCTGCAGTGCATTTTCCTTTGCTGTACCCAGGGCCAGCTTCATAGCAGTGCAGCCTGTGCAGCTCCAGAGAACCCTCACTCAGAAGAGACCCATGTTTGGTTTAATTCTTTCTTAGCACCATCTTGAAATTCTTAACAGTTTGAGCTTTGAATGTGTGTTTTGTAAGCAAAGTCTGATGGAACATGGGAACATGCAGATTACCAGAATAGATTCCAGCAATCTGTGTGCCCCCCATTCCTGGCTGACATGTTCACATGTAGTGCCAACCATGCCTCATGAGCACAAAATTCAAGCAGACCAACAGATGTAGAAGTTCAGCGAGGCTCAAACAAGTACAAAGTAAGAGTGCTACTTCTAGAACTGGGTAAGCCTGGCGGTCAGGGGTTGGGGGCACTGGCTGTCCTAAGAGATCATACTTTTTATTGGAAGCAGAACTTACTTCAAATGGCCAAAAAGCCCTGTCATATGTTTTCTTGCTTGTGTTACTTCCCTGTTTCAGGCAACCACTTAGCCTGGTTTCCTTTTAGACCATCCTTACTCATTAGTAAGCCAAAGGTAGACAGCATTGGTAGAATGTTCACATATCAAGAAGTGAATTTAAAACAGTTGAGTTAGTTTTGTACACCACTTACACTGTTCTGGTAAGAATGAAATGTGTATGCACATACAAGCACAAAACATATAGTTCAAAGGTAATGCAAATACAGAATGTAATTTCAGTAATTCTGCACAGGAGTTTGAATACTCTTTCTAAATGAATTCAATCACTTTGAGGGAGCCAGAGCAGGATTTTACTAGGAGCAATCTTCCTTCTTTCTCTTCCATACCTCCTCTAGCTGCCTTCTGGCTCAACAGCAGGCTGATACCTTTTTTTGCACAATCTAATCTGTGATAAGCCACCAGGCCAGCTTCTCCAGATAGTGATAGATTAATAGCAATGTTGGTTTGAGGGCTAGTCTTTGGTAAAAAGCAACTTGGCTAACATTTCTTTATTGCCATATGCTCTATGACTCTTAGGTTCTTTATTTACTTGCTTGCTGGTAAATTTTTACAGCCTTCTTCTGCTAAATATTGTTCTCCTTTGGATTAAGGCCTCATTTCTGAAATATAACTTTTGAACTTTGGACTGCAGTAAAATTACTATTGCTATGATAAGTTGACTCTTCTTTATAAAATTACAAAGTTTTTCAGGATAGAAGGTTGGAGAACAGAAAAGAAAATTACAAAGTTTTACAAAGTTTTCTTTCTAAGGACATTATTATAGCAACAGATTATCTGCTATCCAGTATGCAAAATCTTCTTAGGCTGATAACCCATAGCCTGGAGAAGAACCAATCTAACCTCTATAGCAGAGGATGCAAGTTAGAATCAACTGAGGAGCTTTAAAAAGCAAGAATGCCTGAGTCTAACTCTCCAAGATTCTGACTCAATTGGTCCTTAATTGGTCCTGGGTGCATCCTGGGCACGGAGAATTTTACAAACTTTGCAGGTGATTCTATATGCAGCTAGTTTTGAAACTGCTTAGAGCCACTGCTTTAACATCTCATTTGTTTAGATTCAGAGGAGGAAATACACACAGCTAGGCCTGGCAGAATGTCCACTTCCATATTGTCAGAATTCAGCCAATAATTATGGAGCCCCTACTGGCTGACTAATAATAGGCCCTTTGGGAATTGCAAAGATGAATAAGATAACTCCTCAGCCTCAAGAAGCTTTCAAGAGAGAGGCCAAGTGAGAATCAGCAAGCTAGTCTGAAAGAAGAGAGTGTCTAGAACAAGATATACCCATGAGCCAATAGACTGTACCTGTACATTGCTTTTTGAAGGGAACTTTTGGGGTCTCTTTACAGAGGAAGTGTTGGGTCAGATACTTGTGCATTAGGAAGAAGAGCAAAAAAAAAGGCACTCATATCTGGAGTTTTTGTCCAAATCCTTCCCAAACTTTCTTCCCCATGCAAAATAATCATCATCACGAATAAAGACAAAACAGAAAATGTTTGACTCAACTTTTAATAGTAATGTACTTTTTCAACAGCTACACAGTCATTGGCTATCAGTGCATATTAAATAAGGAGAAAATGATGAGGGGATAAGGATTAGAAATCACTCTTTCCCCAGTAGGTTAAATGAACAACAACAAAATCCATATCTTTGTCCAGATGTGATGGCTAATCTCATGCGTCAGCTTAACTGAACTATGGGGTACCCAGATCTTTGGTTAAACATTATTCTGGGTTTATCTGTGAGGGATCTTCTAGATAAGACTAACATTTGAATTAGTAGACTAAGTAAAACAGATTGCACTTAGGACTCATCCAACCTGTCAAAGCCCTGAATTTAACAGAACAAAATCT
Organism: Cacajao melanocephalus; assembly: GCA_963573385.1. Taxonomy (NCBI): domain Eukaryota; kingdom Metazoa; phylum Chordata; class Mammalia; order Primates; family Pitheciidae; genus Cacajao; species Cacajao melanocephalus. Next base: position 114,825 of record CAUYLG010027872.1, on the reverse strand, counting down.
GTCTGATTGCCTTCAAGCTGGAACATAGGACTTCTGCCTTCAGACTCAGACTTGGACTGGAACTTATACCATCAGCTCTCCTCGGTCTCAGACCTCTGGACTCAGACTGCACTATACCATCAGCTCTTTCTAGAGAACTCAGACTAATACACTATCACAAAAAATTTTCCATACACATTCACATTTAACTCTAATAACAATCCTTAGTCTAGGAAATGGTGGTATAATATGTGTCTTAGTTAGCTCAGGGTACCATAACAAAATGTTTTAGTCTGGGTGACTTCAACAACAGAAAGTTGTTTCTCATAGCTCTGGAGGCTGGGAAATCCAAGATCAAGGTGCCAGCCAATTTGGTTTCAAATGAGAGCCATCTTCTTGGTTTGTACATGGCTTCATTCATCTATACCTAATTACCTCCTAAAGGCCCTGTCTCCAAATACCATCACATTGAGCGTCAAGGTTTCAACATATGAATTTTGGAGGACACAAAAATTCAGTCTATAACAATATATTTCCCATTTTACAGATGGGAACACTAAAGCCCAAAAAAGTGAATTAACTTGCCAAAAGCAACCAAATTTGTGAATGCAAGAGCTGGAATGTGAGCCAATATCTCTCCCACATACACCATTCTTTCTACTACAACCATGCTTTTTATGTTAGCTCTTCCAACACATGGCAAGATATTCATCTTTAGAGATAGCCAGTAAAGGTCTGAAAACTTACCAGCCTTGCTAGTTATCTGGAAAGTGCTAATTAAAATGACAGCAAAATTCTATTTTTAACTCATCAGACTGGTAAAAATCAAAAGACTAATACTATCCAGTGTCAAGAAGGGAGAGGTGAAAGGAATGTTCTTAAATACTGCTTGTAGGATCACACATCAGCAGACTGTGTGGAGGGCAATTTGGCAGTATCTATAAACATTTTAAATGTGTATTCTCTTTGATCAAGTAGTTTTAGTTCTTAATATCTACCCAAGGGAAATAGTTTCACATGGGTACGAAAAAGCATCCACTGTATTTTCTGGTAACAGGGAAATATTAGAAGCACCATATTACCCATTCATAGGGAATGGTTAAAAGGATCATGGTGCATCCAAACTATGGCATCCGTGAAACCCTCCAACAGAATGTGGCTGATTTGTATATTCTGACATAGAAGTTTTATTTAGTAGAACAAAACATGTGGTATGTATAGCATAATTTTATTTATGTAATAAAGAGCGTTGTGTGTCTATATGTATATGATTTTATACAAAGACTCAAGAACACATATATATCAAACTGCTAATAGTTACTGCTAATCATTCTGGATTGGAACAAAGGGAAACCAAAGAGAGCTTTTGCATTGATGGCATATTGTTTGAAATTCACAGTGAGAATATGCTCATTATTGTTCATATAATAAATAAATAGATACATAAATGATAAAAGCATGGAAATAAAGGTGCTTTTCTTTACACCATTTATTTTACTTCTCTGACTATAATGCTATAGGGTAGACAGATTCCACATCCTAAATGAGAAAGCAGAGAGTCTGAGAGGAGAGGGGACTTGTGAGATAAGCCAGGATGGGTTAGTGATAAAGCTGGGACTAGAACCCAGGTCTTTTGACTCCAGTTCCAGTGCCCATGGGTGGCACCTTCCGGCTTTATTTAACTTCCGGGGTCTTTGCACTACTTTGCCTCTTATGGAAGGAAGCAATCAACCCATTATTTCAAGAGAAACTTCAACTCTTAAAGAGTTAGATTTGAAAACTTTTCTTCTCCCTCTTCTGTTTTTTAAACTAGGCAGGGTCCAGGGGCCAGTATCCTCATAATCTCTACTTGAACCTGCAGGTTCACTGTTGCAAAAGATTTCTCTGATGTTCTGCTCAATTTTTATCCAAATAAATCTCACTTTGCTGATGTCTATAAAGTCTGACTTTATAGCAGAGAGCACTCCTAGAACTCTGTCTTTAATAAAAGGGAAAAGAAGTGGAACTACTAATTTAGTTTCTTTAAAAGGCATGTATTTTCATGCCCATTAAGTCCATCTGTTGGTGAAATGATGCCTTTGCACAGTGTATAATTTGATAAAACCCAAAAGAACTCAGAGCTCCTAGCTTGAAGCAGAAATAGAGAAAGTGGCTGGGAACCTGACTAAAGTAGAGAAATCCACCAAACACTATTTTTAGAATTAAAAACTGATTTAAAAAAACTATCCGTCATGGAGAAAGATTCGTGTTCTCAGTGTAAGTACCTCTCAGCACATTCAAACCACTTCAGAAACAGAGATCAAAGGCTCTTGGTCTCTGCAGCTCATCCATTGGGGATACCTTCTTCATGGCATTGTGTGATATCTGACCATCTCACTGCCTGTCTTCACACTGTTCAGTGGGTCCCTGCTGGCTACAGAGACTTACAAATTGGCAGCCACATGCTTGTTTGCCAGTATGAAGTATTTTTAAATGTTAAATATGGACAACGCTTAAAACTTAGCAGTCAGTCCACTTAAAATTCTGATTTCTGAAAAAATCAGAAGATCTGGCCTTTCTGGGTCAAAATTCTTGCAGAGCATTTAATGTGCTGGTGCTGGGTAGTAGAAGTGTAAAAGAGACAGCGCTCACTTCCTAGTGTGCCAGATTTCACCTGCATTGCCTGGCCTCTAAAGTACTTGAAGTTGCAACACCTGGTCTTAAAAATGAAACTCTAAACTTCACAAAAGGACATTCAAGGTTCTTCACTATTGGCTACTGGTCAGCTTCTACATCTTCAGCCTTCCCTATTTATTTAATCAATAAACCTTCCTTGATCCCTAGCATGTACCAAGCAGTGTGCTAGGTGGATATGGAGATTAATAAAATGCGTGCCTCAGTTAGGGTCCCAACAGATGGCACATACAAATTAAGACAATTTGGTTGAATGGTAGGAGAACCACAAAGATAGTGCAGTACTTTGAGCCTAGAAACTTTGAGCTTTTGTACCTCTAGACCTAAAGAGGGACATCATCTACCTGGAGAGAAGCTATAACCTTCTGTTGGGAATGCAGCCAACTCAAGACAACCCTGCAGACCAGGCACTTCAGGAAAGATCACCTGCTTTCACTCTCATCTCTACCTCTGGTTTTCTGGGAAGGCTTCTTGTTTGGCCAAAGTCAGAAGCAAAGGAGAGGGTGTGCCTCTTGATGCAGTCCAGAGAGGTCAGCTTCCTAGACAGAGAGCAGGGCAGAGACAGGACAGAGTGGGTCCAAGGTACAAACAGATGACACTGAGCCAACCCTGCTCTGCCCTTCAAGGAACTCACAGTCTAATGAGAAGAAGGGTGAGTCTACAGACAAGGGCAGCATGGGGGAGGCAGTGCTGTGTTAACTAGAATCACAGCAGACAACAGAAACTCAGAGGAGGTAACTACCCATACAGAGGCAACTAATCCAAGATAGCTGAAAGTTCCAGGAAATGGTGAATTCAAAGCTGATCTAGAAATGACTGAAGAACAAGAACTTAGCCAGGTAAAGATGAGGAGGGAAAGGCGGGTTATCCTAGCAGAAAGAGCATCCCATTGCTCAGGCTTCATGGGCACCATATGCCCAACCCACTGAGTCACTCTGCTCCCCAGATGTTTCTCACCCTTTTGTACTATATGCCTGTGCATAGACACTGCCCTCTGCTGCAATAGCTTCCCCCTATCCTTTTTGGAAAGTTAAATTCAGTTAAAATTCACCTCTCCAAGCAATTCTACTCCTGTGTCCACCCAATAGAAATGTGGTCACACATGCACAAAAAGACACATATTAGAATGCTCACAACAGCATTATGCATGATAACCAAATGTCTATTAACAGTAGAATAAATGATGAATTCTTAGAATACTATCCAGCAGTGAAATGTACAATCTAAAATTCCATGTAAAAATATGAATAAATACCACAAACATAATGTCGAGCTGTATTAGTCTGTTTTCACACCGCTGATAAAGACATACCCAAGACTGGGAAGAAAAAAGGTCTAATTGGATTTACAGTTATGGCTCAGGAGGACTCAGAATCATGGCAGGAGGCAAAAGGCACTTCTTACATGGTGGCGGCAAGAGTAAATGAGGAAGATGCAAAAGTAGAAACCCCTGATAAAACCATCAGATCTCATGAGACTTATTCACTACCATAAGAAAAGTATGGGGGAAACTGCCCCCATGATTCAAATGATCTCCTACTGGGCCCTTCCGACAACACATGGGAATTATGGGAGTGCAGTTCAAGATGAGATTTGGGTGGGGACACAGCCAAACCATAACATGAAGAAGTCAGACAGCTTTAACTGATGTATACCTCATAAGGTTTCATTTATAAAAAGATCAAAATCAGGCAACATCAATCTCTAGTGTTTGTATTAGGATGTTCTTACATTGTTATAAACAAATACCTGAGGCTGGATACTTCATAGAGAAAAGTAACTCATGGTTCTGCAAGCTGTATAAGCATGGCACCACAATCTGCTTGGCTTCTGACGAGTGCCTCAGGAAGCTTACAATCACAGCAGAAGGGGGAGCGGTTGGTATCAAATGGTGTGAGTGGGAGCAAGAGGTCAGGGGGAAGGTACCACTCTCTTTTAAACAACCAGATGTCATGTGAACTCAGTGTGAGAACTATTCCCTTATCACCAAGCGAATGATGCTAAACCACTCATGAGGGATCTGCTCCCTTGATCCAAACACCTGCCACCAGGCCCCACCTCCAACATTGGGGATCACATTTCTACATAAGATTTGGAGGGGACAAACATCCAAACCATATTGGTGTTAGAAGTCAGGCCTATAATAACTCCTTAGAGGAGTGGTAGTTACTAGAAGGTAGCATGAGATGAGGGGGTTCTGTGTTGCTAGTAATGTCCTATTTTATGATCCGGGGGCTGGTTGAATGAGTTCATAAAAATTCATTGAGCTAGGGAGGCCGAGGCAGGTGGATCACGAGGTCAAGAGATCGAGACCATCCTGGACAACATGGTGAAATCCCGTTTCCACTAAAAATACAAAAAAAATTAGCTGGGTGTGGTGGCGCACGCCTGGAGTCCCAGCTACTCGGGAGGCTGAGGCAGAAGAATTGCTTGAACCCAGGAGGCGGAGGTTGCAGTGAGCCAAGGTCGTGCCACTGCACTCCAGCCTGGTGCCTCGTGACAGAGTGAGACTCTGTCTCAAAAAAAAAAAAAATTCATCGAGCTGTACACCTATGGTATAATCTTCTGTGTGTTTATTTATTTTAGTTTAAGTCACTTTCTCAGGGAAGCTTTCATAGGTTATTGAATAACAAGGGCTTCCTATCCAAAGAGCTCAGAAAACCCTTCAGTAGAACTCATCAAGACATTTGAAAACCACTGTGACAAGAGCAAGGTCTCAGAAGCCCCACACCTGCCTGGATTTCCCTGGAGATCCTGAACAAGTCCTGTCTACTCTCTTGGCTCCACCTGTTCCTTTAATAATGCAGTGGAGCAAATATACTTCCACTTCTTTTCAGTAATCAGGAGTTTTGTAGACATCGGAGATCAATGGATCAATCATCGTTTTCTGAACTTCCTTGCCAATGTGAACAGTCTCTACTCAGAAAACAACCTTGAAGCTGGGCATGTTGGCTCATGCCTGTAATCCCAGCACTTTGGGAGGCAGATCATGAGGTCAGGAGATCAAGACTATTCTGGCTAATATGGTGAAACCCCGTCTCTACTAAAATCACAACAAATCAGCTGGGCATGGTGGCATGCGCCTGTAGTCCCAGCTACTCAGGAGGCTGAGGAGAATCGCTTCAACCTGAGAGACGGAGGTTACAGTGGGCTGAGATCACACCACTGCACTCCAGCCTCAGCATCAGAGCGAGACTCAGTCTGAAAAAAAAAGAAAAGAAAACAGCCTTGAAATAAGCTGGACCCAGGGGCTTGTGCCTGTAGTCCCAGCTACTCGGGAGGCTGAGGTGGGAGGATTGCTTGAGCCCAGAGGTTTGTTGAGATTAGCCTGGACAGCATAGCAAAACCACATCTCTATAAAATAAATGAATAAATATATATTTTTCAAATAACAACCTGAAATGGATACAACTCTCAGCTGAGTGACTCCCAACTTTGTCATCATGGAGGGACCCTGCTGTGGCTTCTTTCCTATGAGCCACACATATGAAAAAGGATGCAACCAATAACAAGAACAAAGATGTTTATTATTGTGTAATAATCCATTTGTTTTAATCAAGACACATATATTAACGCCAACCTAACCTTGTGACCAGCATGAGATAACCAATGTTTCTCCACTGGGTTGTGTAATTCCTGCTCAAAGCACAGTAATAAGATAGTTTAATTCACCCAGGAATATTCATAATAGGGGTTCAATATAGGATTGCCATCCTTAATTTTATGATACAGAAATTAACTCAGGAGACCTTATTTATTTTTTTCAAACCCCTCCAGGTGGCATTCCTAGATTAGAACCACAGTATCAGCTCCTCATCCCACACACCAAAGAGACTTTGGATTTTGTCTTCAGATATTTCATGGTACTACTTTCCTGGCTTCTTTTCAATGATGATCTCAGAGTGATCAGGCCTTTGTGATGCTACATAAGACAAGTGAAATGAAATATGATTTTTTAAATAACACCAATTGTCTTAGTCTGTTTGGGCTGCTAACACAATCCCACAGAGAGGGTTATCAACAACAGAAATTTATTTCTCATAGTTCTGGAAGCTGAGAAGTCCAAGATCCATGTCTGGTGAGGGCCTGCTTCCTGGTTCATAGATGGAGCCTAGCTCTCTGCAACCTCTTTTACATAGGCACTAATCCCATTCATGGGGACTCTATCCCATGACCTTATCACTTCCTAAAAGTCTCATTTCCTAATGCCATCACCTTGGAGGTACAATTTTAACATATAAATTTGGGGGGGAAGGGAGGCCACAAACATTCAGAGCATGGCACCAGTATTGGCTTACATGTGCTGCTGTCGTCCTAGGCAACTTACGTGGGTTAATGCAGGCTGTGGAGTCAGATGGTGTGGGTCAGATCCCACCTCTGATTCTTACTGTCTCAGTGAGCTTAAGCGAGCAGATACTTAACCTCACTAGGTCCTTATTTCCTTCTCTATAGCATGGGACTTATAGTTATTTAGTTCTTTGGAGAATCCAATGTATATAATCCATGAAAGAATATGGCATAGGGTTTGGCACATAGATGTATTTAAAATAGTCAACTTCTAATAGTAATTCTACTTTCTTTTCTTTTTCTTTCTTTTGTGTGTATGTGCATACTTGCGTGTGTGCGTGAGTGCGTGCGTGTGTGTGTGTGTGTGTGTGTGTGTTACTCTGTTGCCCAGGCTGAATTCCAGTGGCACGATCTCATCTTACTGCAACCTCCACCTCCCGGATTCAAGTGATTCTTCTGCCTCAGCCTCCCCAGGAGCTGAGACTACGGGCATGCACCACCCACCCAGATAACACTTTATATTTTTGGTAGAGACAGGGTTTCGCCATGTTGGCCAGGCTGAGTGATCTCAAACTTCTGACTTCAAATGATCCACTCGCTCAGCCTCCCAAAATGCTGGATTACAGGCATAAACCACTGTGCCCAGCCATAATTCTACTTTCTTTACAACATTCTTTTTAAGAAGCATCATTATCCCCATTTTATAAAGGAGAAACTGAGGCTCATAAACTTGCCCAAGATCACACAGCAATTGACTGACAGATCCAGGATTTTTAACCCTCGTTCTTCTTGATGCCAAGCCTGACCTACTTCCATGAGTCAATCCTTCAACCTGGCAGATGTAGGGGCTGAATACCCTCAATAGGTGCTTCTATTCCCTTATAAACATTATTTTTGAGAAAAAAAAATGGACATTTAGATGATTTAAAAGAATAAAAAATAAATTATCAAGCAAACCTTTGCCCTTGTCATCATTCTTTCCAAGCTCATTTTTTATGGACCCATTCAAGATTGTCAGTCCTAATTTTGTGACTATTGCCAATCTTATATTGGGCATTAATTATCCAAGGAGAGCCCTGGCCAAGCTGTGTGACCTTGGGCACCTCCTTCCCTCTCAAAGCAGACCTCAGTTTCCTCTTCTGCAGAACAGGGGAGTGGATGGAGCCTCTCCCAATTCCTGCAGTCTGACCGGGAAGCTTCTCTCCTGACATCACTCCAGGGCTCAAACGTTTGACTCCTGCCCCGTCTTCCCAAACTATGTCAGAGGGGAAAGGAAAAAAAGACAGAGAATCCAACATCTGTTTTCACACCAGGGCTAGGAACTCATTCCTTAAACATTTCTCATATTTGACCAGAAGGGCATTTCATCATGAGGAACAGAATTCGTCCCTCACTAGCTGCCTCTGCACTTTGCTGATAAGACAGTAACAAATGTGCTGATGTGTATTTCCAGGAATCGAAGCTTCTCCCTGACCAGGGCCAGCGCTGCTGCGTTCACAAAGGCAGGTGCCAGAACTCCGTGCCCAAAAGCCCTTCCCTTCCCAGGCGGGTTGGCCAAGTCTCTGTCCTTGGGGCTCTCCTCCTCCCACTCAGCACCTCTTTCAGGCCCTATAGGCAGGGATTGGTTGCTTGTGCAGTCACCAATCACACCTCCTTCTTCCTGGCTTCCTGGTCCAGCTGTGGGAGAAAGCCCCCTCCCCCTCTCACCATCCTATTCAGCCATGGAAAGAGCTAAACGAACCTTCCGTCCTACCAATCAACAGCTCAAGGCTCTGCCACGCACTCCCGTATGACCTCGAATAGGTCTCAATGTCTCTGGGCCTCCATGCTAGCTAATCTTCAAAGAACACTGTGTACCAGGCAGTGTTCTAGTTACTTTTGATAGGAATCAACTCCTACTTAATCCTCTCAACAACCTTACATCCAATGTGATTAGTGTTTTGGTGTTTGTTTGTTTGTTTGTTTGTTTGTTTTTGAGACCGCAGTATCTCACTCTGTCACTCACGCTGGAGTACAGTGGCACAATCTCCACTCACTGCAACCTCCATCTCCTACGTTTAAGAGATTCTCCCATCTCAGCCTCCCAAATACCTGGGATTACAGGCACCTGCCACCACTACCGGCTAATATTTTTTATACTTTTAGTGGGAACAGGTTTCACCATGTTGGCCAGGCTGGTCTTGAACTCCAGAGCTCAGGTGATCTGCCCGCCTCGGCTTCCTAAAGTGCTGGTGGGATTACAGGCACGAGCCACCGTGCCCAGCCCCCCACGTGATTAGTTTTGTAGTTATGCTGTTTTGCCGATGAGAACACTAAGCCATGAAGAGCTTATGTAGTTCACCTAAGAACACACACATCCCAGATTTGAACCCAGGCCTTTGGACTCGAGGCATGCTCATGCTCTGTCAGCAGTCCTCAAACATTTGGGTCTCAGGATCCCTTCACAGTCTTTAAAAGTATTGAGAATCCCAAAGAGCTTTTGTTTCTATGGGTTATATCAATCACCATATTAGAAATTAAAACTGAAATATTTAAAGCTCAAGAACAGACAAGCACATATTCCATTTGTCATCGGAGTACATTATCTCACATCAAACGGCCTCCAGAAAATGCAACTCCAAGCTCATGAGAGAATGGGAGTAAAAAAAGCAAATGACACCTTTGTATTTTGTCACAAAAATAGTTTTTACCTCAAGGAACACCTGTAAGATTGTTGGGGACTCCAGGGGTCCCCAGATCACACTTTGAAAATGCACGCACTACACAGCCTCCATGACCTTGGGATGGCATGTGCCTTAGAGTAACACCCCTACCTTTCTCACAGGGTATTAAACTCAGTCAGTAAATACTAATTGACCACCAGCTACATCTCAGGCATAATGCTAGGCACGAGGATACAGTGGCAATGAACAAATACCGTCCTGGCTGCTTGGACACTTCCAGTAAAGTGGAAGAGTCAGGTATTAAGGCAAAAAAAAAAAATCACTCCAGTAAGTCATGTAAATATATTAAGATTATTAGAAAAGAACAGGACACCAGGGGACCATAACTCAGAGACATGACTTTGTTTGAGCAATCAGGAAAAACGGTCCTGAGGAAGAGGCTTATCTCACTGAGGATTTTGCAAACCATAGCTGCAATTTGCAAGAAGAAACTGCTGATGGTCTCCTTCTAATGAGGGTCTGAGATCTGTCATAGCCTCCTTTCTTTCAGCTCTTTCTGTTCTTAAAACTACCCCAGATAAATTCTTTCAGTCCAAAGACTCTCAACTGGGGGCCCTTAGTTATTGTCAATTCATGACCCTTTCCCTCCCATCATTCCGTCCCAAAGCAGCTGCTCCCAGTGCATATAGACAGTAGTAGAAATTGGTGGCAAGGAAGGGAAGAAGCAATGTGGGGGAATGAAAAGACTCGGGCTTTGGCTTGAGTCCTGGTCTCCATCTCTCTCCTTCCCATTCATGGGACCCTGGCCAAGCTGCTGTTCTAGATTCTCAGCATCCTCAGCTGTACTCACGAAGTGTTTAACATAGAATCTTCCTCATGTGATTAGGGTGACTAGCAAGTGGGCTGACGTGTATGAAAACACCCTGCAAATGTAAGACACATACAGAAATGCACAGATATAAAGTGCAATGCCAGAACAGCAAAAACGACAATATTGAATTAGAATCGGACAGTGAGACATACTGGATGAAACAGCTTTATCTGTGTTGTTCTCATTACATGTTAAAATCCATGCTTAAAAATAGGTCATTTGAAAGAAAGGCTATAATTGAAAATACATGTTCTTTGAAGGAGGCATGGGTTTTTGGTGGGGTTTTTTGTTTGTTCGTTTTTGTTTTGTTTTTTTGCTGTTTTTTCTGAATGCAGAACCAGAAATGCAAAAAAAGCAGCTATAATTTTTCCAAGACAAAAGACTTAGTAATTCAGAGCTTCACTTTATTCATGTTGTTTATAATTCAAAACTGAGCCTTCTTGAAAGATTCACTGCGGCGTTTGGTAAAAGGCACATGCAACTGCGAGTCAGAAGCGCCGAGTTCTTATCCCAGCCCAACCACCGACTCACTGATTGCCTCTCCAGTTTTCACATCTATAAGATGGACAGGGAGGGGGTGGGAGACTTTAACCATGTTAATATTTCCAAAGAATAGGTACAAAGCAGTTGTAGAATCCCTATGAGAGAAGACTTCAGGAATCACAGGCTTAAAAGAAAATCACTAGTAAAAAGGGTAATCATGTTTTAACTCTCTTTTTATCCTTCGAATTATATGTCAAGGAGAAATTCTCATATCAGAGCTGGCCTGTCTTTAACAGCTCTCTAACATTTGCTTCTTTTCTCTTTTAATGAGAACACTCCTTAGGCAAGCCCTCAGAAAGCGAGACTGTTTAGCTAAAATTTAATATCATTATTTTGCTGTCATCATGCATGCATTTTGGTTGACTTCTGTTTTAGCAAAATATTCTATTTTTGTTTATTAGAGTGATAACAAAAGCTTCCTTTGTAAATGAATTCTGTTTAGTTTTAAAAAGTGATTTATTTTTTCAAATGTAGCAGATATTACAAGAAACACATAGCTATGGCAGTAATCATGGCCATGCCCCTCAAGGTTTGGAGCTGAGTGTTGATATCTGAGGTGACTCCCCTCACTGCTGAGGGTCTAGTCTTAGTCCCTATTTAGTGGCTGTAATTGGCTTGATCACAGGATGTTCTCACTGTCGTCTGTTGTCCAGGCTCCCTGGGTGCCCAAGTTGCGTTAGACTCTGGGTCAGGGGTACAGAGGTCTGAGTTGCTCAGGAATTTTGTTCTGCTACAGACCTAAGAGCAGCAGGTGCACCCTCTGAAAATAATCCCACTTATAGCAAGGGGAGAGCTCTGGCTGTCATTTCAACTGTATTCAGAAGAAATTACCATAAACATGAGTTCTGGGTGGTGTAAGAGTTTGTGAGGTTCTTTCCTATATGTGAGCTCAGGAATCCTCACCACATACCTCCAACTTGGGTATTACTTCTGACTTCATTTTACAGGTGAGGAAGCAAAGGCTCAGAGAGCTGAAATGATTTAAGAAGCCATACCCCTAGAGAGGGGTAGACGGAGGGCTTTCAATCTGCATCTTGTGCCACCAAAGCTCATTGCTCTTTCCAATGCAAATGATGCAAAAGAAGGTTTGGAAATAAATCTGAAAGGCAAAGTGTTACAGCTCACTGAAAAACCCCCAAAAGAAAATAAGAAAAAAAAGAAATATGAACCCAGATTTTTTAACAGTGACAATTATCTCATTTTATGAATATGCTGTGTAAAGATAGTCCCACGCTTTGGAACACATATCTTGTATCCAAAACATGAACAACCTCTGGCTAATTGTGTGCATCTATAATATGCTTACAAGATAAATTTCTAAAATTCTAGCTGCTGTGTCAAAAATTGTATGTACATTTTCATGGTTCTTGACACATATTGACAAGTATTGCCAAAATGCCCTTCAAAAAGATTGCACCAATCAATTCGTGCGGTCCCTGCAAGAATGAGAGGGCCAAGTCTATTTTACTTTCTCTACTTCTGAATATTAGCATTAAATTTGTTAAAAAAAAAAAAAAAAAAAAAGGAAAGAAATGGTACAGCAGTTTTTTATTAGCAGTTCTTTGATTATTAGTGAAGCTAAATATTTTCCTATCTGCTCATTTACCATTTGGATTTGTATATTTAGGACCTTTATGTTCAAGTCAATTACTTACTTTTTCAAAATTTTATACATTCAGAATGCAAAACCAGGGGGAAAAATTCCCAGGAACTCTCTGGGCCTCACTTTTCCTCATTGTGAAATGAGTTTTGGAGAAAGTGCTCTCAAGATGCCCTTGGCTCTAATCTTAACTGGGACAGAGGCAACAGCAACGTCGCTACAGTCTAGGCATCCTCCCTAGACCAGAGTCTCAGCCTCATCAGCCCCTTCCCACTTGTACCAGTAAAGATGGTCCAGGCTGCCAGATGTGCTGGACCATCTCTACTAGCATCAGCACCATAACCTGGCTTCCTCACAGGGACACCCCACACATGATCATTTATTGAGACAGTGCCTATCTATTTCATTCATGGTAAATAAAATTACAAAATCTCTTCTTATAATTTAGAAGTAATTTTGCTCATGCTTGTTACTTTCATCATTTTTAATTGCTCCTCTTTCTTCTTACATCCCTACAGCCACCACCAGCCATTCGGTCCTTAGGAAAGCAGCCGTGCTAAAGGGCCACTTGCCACAGTGCCTTAACCATCTCCATGACAACCAGTGGTGATGGCTTTGACGTGACTGTATAAGAATATATCCTTAGCTTATAAGAAAAGAACTGCAAAGACTTAAGAAAAATCTCGTATCTGCCTTTACAAGAAAAGTAACTGGGAGATTAATTTCTAGTTATAGATCTTCTTTGGTGATGATGATGAAGCTAGAAAAAAAATTTTCATTTTCTTTTTTTTCTTTCTTTTTGTTTTAATAGAGACAGGATCTCACTAGCTGGTCTTGAACTCCTGGGCTTAAGCAATTTTCCCACATTGGCCTCCCAAAGTGCTACGATTACAGGTGTGAGCCACTGCACTTGGCCTTTTTGTTTTTGTTTTTGACACAGAGTTTCACTCTGTCACCCAAGCTGGAGTGCAGTGGCACGATCATGGCTCACTGCAGCCTCAACTGCCTGGGCTCAAGTGATCCTCCCATCTCACCCTCCCAAGTAGCTGGGACCATAGGCATGTATAACCATGTTCAGCTAAATTTTTTTATTATTTATAGAGATGAGTTCTCACTATGTTGTCCAGGCTGATCTTGAACTCCTGAGTTCAAAGGATCTTCCCACCTCAGCCTCCCAAAATGCTGGAATTACAAGCATGAGCCACTGCACCCAGCCCATAATTTCATTTTTGTCTTTTGTGGATATCTGTTTAAGATGAATTACATTTAGCTGAAAATTTGGTAAGTTAAAATTCCCCAAACTGATCATTGCTTGAAAGTGAATATGTAAGCATAGAATGGTAATGAGGAAAGTACTGGAAGTATATATCTTAATGTCCTAGAGAGGGTGGTATAATATGTTTTATTTCACAGAGATCTTCCTGAAAAGGAGGGCATTGTTTGTTTTAACCCATGGCCTCTGTTTATGTCCCAAGTCCTATCCTTTCAGCTGGACTGACCATCCACAGATCACACTCATGGCAGTCACTGAAAGTCAGCTGCAAACAGGGCTGATCTTAGAGTGCATGGAGTAGCTCCATTCTTTACGTGCTTTCCACCTGCTGTCCCTCTTGAACTCTTGATCCTATTCACTGCTCTCCTCTGCTGACTTTCACAGTTGTGGTGCTCTTTCTGACTGCCTACAGAAGTGTTTCTAGCTTTGCCAAGCCTTGTGTTATGAAAGCTCTTGATGTCCCGGTCTTCCTAGTCCCACCCCACTGCTCACTCCTCCAAACTCTCAGTAGGGTGAGGAAGGGTAGATGCCAACACATTTCTGGTTTCATCTTTGGAGAAGGGGCCATCTGGCACTGCCAAAGGTAAGAGCTCTGCTAAATCACTGCATATAAACATTTGAACCAAACTGGGTTTGCCTAGTGTCTTTTCCAGCCTCTTCAGTCTATTTCTGATTATAGATAATTAAATGAGGCCAGGCACAGTGGCTTACGCCTGCAATCCAACTTTGGATGAGCCAGTCAGGTGGATTGTTGATCTCAGAAATTTGAGACCAGCCTGGGAATCATGATGAAATCCTCATTTTTTTATAAGAAATTTTTAAAAATTAGCTGAGTGTGGTGGTTTGGACCTGTAGTCTCAGCTATTTGAGAGGCTCAGGTGGGAGAATCACCTGAGCCCAGGAGGCTGAGACTGCAGTGAGCCATGATTGTACTATTGCACTCCAACCTGAGCAATGGAGTGAGACTGTAACTCAAAAAACTAATAATAACTAAATGCTAAAAACTATATTTCAAAATTCTCTTTTAATCTAGAGCTTATCTTCTAGAATTTCCTGTAATTTTGTACACATCCTTTTCCTTACATTAAATTGTTTTTCTGCCTAAACTAGCTAGGATACTTTCCATTGCCTGTCCAATACACTTCTTCTCCAATAACATACTTTAACATAAATTTTACTTTTACAAAATACTCTCTTAGAATTCTTCTCTCTTCTTTCATGGAAGCTCATAAGACCCCAAGAAAAGATATGCATGTCACTAGACCCATTTGTTCATAGGATTAAGCTTAGGCTCTAGGTGGAAAACACCCCAAGGCTAGAAGGCAGTAGGATAATGAAAACCGTTTCAAATCCTAAGCTCTTTTCTCCATATCACATAACCTTAAATCCCAGGCATTTCAGACAGGGTATCTGGGTAAAGGTTCTACTTCAGGTGGAATTATAGACTCAGTGAACACATATTAGAGCTGGTTGATTAGCTATGCTGGCACAGGGATTGTATCCTGATATGGTTTGGCTCTGTGTCCTGACTCAAATTTCATATTGAATTGTAATCCCCACTGTTGAGGGAGGGACCTGGTGGAAGGTGATTGGATCATAGGGGTGAGTTTCTCCCTTGCTGTTCTCATGGTAGTGCATGAGTTTTCATGAGAACTGGTTATTTAAGTGTGTAGCACTTCCCCCTTCTCTCTCTCTCTCTCTCCTGTTGCCATGTGATCCCCTCCACCCTTCTGCTATGATCATAAGTTGCCTGAGGCCTCCCCAGACATGCCTCCTTTATAGCTTGTGGAACTGTAAGTCAATTAAATCTCTTTCCTTTATAAATTACCCAGTCTCAGGTTAGTTCTTTATAGCAGTGTGAGAATGGACTAATACAGAAAATTGGTACCAGGAGTGGGGTATTACTATAAACATACTGGAAAATGTAGAAATGACTTTGGAACTCGGTAATGGGCAGAGTTGGGAACCGTTGGGAAGGCTCAGAAAAAGACAAGGAAAGGGAAAGTTTAGAACTTCCTAGAGACTTGTTAAATGGTTTTGACCAAAATGCAGTTTGACAGTTAAATGGACAATGAAGTCCAGGCTGAGGTGGTCTCAGATGGAGATGAGGAACTTGCTGGGAACTGGAGTGAAGGTCACTCTTGCTATGCTTTAGCAAAGAGACTGGCAGCATTGTGCCCCTGCTCTAGGGATCTGTGGTACTTTGAACTTGAGAGAGTTGATTTAAGGTATCTTTCAGAAGAAATTTCTAATCAGCAAAACATACAAGATGTGGCCTGGGTGCTTCTAAAAGCCTACACTCACTTGCATATGCAAAGAGAACTTATATTTAAAAGGGAAGCAGAACATAAAAGTTTGGAAAGATTGCAGCCTGATTATGTGGTAGAAAATAAAAAAACATTTCTAGGGAGAAATTCAAGATGGCTACAGAAATTTGCATAAGAGGAGCCAAATGTTGATAGTCAAGACAATGGGGAAAATGCCTCCAAGGCATTTCAGAGACCTTCATAGCAGCCCCTGCCATCACAGGCCCAGAGGTCTAGGAGGGAAAAATGGTTTCATGGGCCAAGTCCATTTCCCTGCTGCTCTATACAGCCTCAGAACATAGCACCCTGTATCCCAGCCATTTCAGCTCCTGCTATGGCTAAAAGCGGACAATATACAGGTCAGGCCAGTGCTTCAGAGGGTGCAAGCCCCAAGCCTTTGTGGCTTCCATGTGGTATTAAGCCTGCAGGTGCGGAAGCCTCTACCTAGATTTCACAGGATGTATGGAAATGCCTAGATATCCAGGCAAAAGTCTGCTGCAGAGGTAGAGCCCTCATGGAGAACCTCTACTATGGAAATGTGAAGGGAAAGTGTAGGGTTGGAGCCCCCACACACAGTCTCCACTGGAGCCCTAGTGGAGCTGTGGGAAGAGGGACACAATCCTCCAGACCCCAGAATGGTAGATCCACCAACAGCTTGCACCATGTGACTGGAAAAGCTTTAGGCACTCAATGCCAGCCCATGAAAGCAGCTGAGGGGGCTGTACTCTACTGAACCACAGGTGTGAAGCTTCCCAAGGCCGTGAGACCCCACCACTTGCATCCGTATGCCCTGAATGTGAGACGTGAGGCATGAGTCAAAGGAGATTATTTCAGAGATCTCAGATTTAATGACTGCCCTCCTGGGTTTCAGACTTGCATGCAGCCTGTAGCCCCTTTAACTTGGCTGATTTCTCTAGACATGTCTTCTGCCAAATACACTAAAAACCCTGATATCTCTCTGTTCTAACAGGTAATGCCTGTACCCCCACTGTATCTTGAAAGTGACTAATTTGTTTTTTATTTTATAAGCTCAGAGGTGGAAGGAACTTGCCTCGTCTCGGATGCGACTTTGAATGTGGACTTTTGAGTTAATGCTGGAATGAGTTAAGACTTTGGGGGACTGTCGTAAAGGCATGATTGGTTCGAAATGTGAGAAGGACATGAGATTTTGGAGGGACCAGGGGCAGAATGATATGGTTTCATTCTGTGTCCCACCCAAATCTCATGTTGAATTGTAATCCCTAGTGTTGAGGGAAGGACCTGGTTGGTGGAAGGTAATTGGATCATGGGGGAAGATTTCCCCCTTGCTGTTCTTATGATTGTGAGTGTCACAAGATCTGGTTGTTTAAAATACGTAGCACCTCCCCCTTTGCTTACTCTCTCTCCTGCCACCATGTGAAGATGTGCTTGCTTCCCCTTTGCCCTTCCGCCATGATTGTAAGTTTCCTGAGCTCTCCCCAGCCATGCCTCGTGTGCAGGCTGTAGAACTGGATCGATTATACCTCTTTTCTTTATAAATCACCCAGTCTCAGGTAGTTCTTTATAACAGTGAGAGAACAGACTAATACAGTCCCTGAAAGACCTGCATTTAAGCCACAGCTCAGCCATTATCCTGCACCAGCTGTGTGATTTTACTACATTTATCTAACCTTTTTCAGTCTAATTTTTCCCATCTGTAAATTGGAGATAAAGGCACTTCCCTCATAAGGCCAATGTGATAACTAAATAAGATAATTTACATGAAGTGCCCAGCACAGTGCCTGACTCCTAATAAATATTCAATAACTCAGCTCTCCAGATATGGGGTCTTTCACTGAAGTATGCTTGGTAGGAAAGCCAGCATGAGGCAGTGAGAGAACACTGGGTGAGGATAATTTCTATCACTGCCATGAATGTACTGCATAACCTTCACTACCCTGTGGAGTTTACCCTGCTGGACCTGGGACTCCATTACTTGCACCTTCACAGTTTCTCAATTGTGTCTCCATTAAAGTATTGATCACAATGCACAGTCACGGCCCATTTGCACTTCTATCTCCCCAGCAGACTTCAAGCTTTGTGAGATCAGAGACTGGCCTTCTTTTCTCTCTATTTGTAGGCCTGCTACAGTGCCTAATGCAAGTGCCTGCTTATGAAACATGGTTGAGTTAATAAATTAGTGGATGAAAGTTACATCATTGTGAAACTTCAAGTCAACATCACTCTGCAGAAGCGAGTTGCCCACGGCCTTACTGGTGGCAATCCTCTCAACCTCCTATATTCAAAGTCTCTTCAAGTTCATCCAGTCTTATAAGAATACTGGTTGAAGGGGACAATTTTGCATCCTAATAAATGCAAAACCTTAAAACTCATACTCCTGGAACAATTTATAAAGAATCATTGACACTGATTATTAGTTCTAATCAAGATTGCAGAAGTTTTTAATTGAGCAGCTACCAAACAAAACAACATAGAAATACTAATTAATTAAGTAAAATCTCTCTCTTTTTTCCTGAGGTATCCATCTAGCCTCTTTGTGACTCAGTCTCTACCTCAGTAAAATAAAATATGTAAACAAATAATATTTATTGGGCACTTTCTATGTTACTCAGTATTCCAAGCATTTTACATATAATTTCTTAAGTATTTACAACAGGCTTATGAGGTAGATTTCATTCTTACTACTGTTTAACACATCAGGAAATTGGTGCACAAAGAGGTTAAATATCTTGCCTGAGTTCACTCAGCTAATAGGAGGGCCAACAGGAATTTGAACGTATAGGTGCATCCCCTCCAGGGCCTCTGGTCTTAATCCCTATTCAAGATAACATATTCTTTAACTCAACATTTAATAGTAGCATGCATTAAAAAGTAAACCATGTCCAAAATTCTTTATTGTGTTCATTCTCACTGACTTTAGCTTCTAAGGGATTTCCCTTAGTATCTCTAGTGAGAGGTTTTATTTTAATTCAGGAAGGCAAAAGGTGGGCTAAGCTCATCTATGCCTCTGATCAGTTGAAGACAATTCAGCTTTGGGCCTATTGTCATTCTGGCCAGGAACCTTTGGGCAGGGAATTAGCTCTGTCCTAAAGAGGCTGATGAAAAGTGGATCTGAACACTTCTGTGAGCTCTTCTCACCCTAATCCTGCTCTGAAGAGGAAGAGAAGGAAGGAGAATGACATCTCTTGAGCACCTGGTTTATTACCAAAATACATACTTACTTTTGCTAAGTTCCTAGCTATAGCGTCTGCCTTATTTTCTCCATTTATAAGTGAGGGAACTGGAGTTCAGAAAGGTTGAGTGACTCACTCAAGGTCACTCAGATAAACTGTGGCACTGACCATGGAACCCTGGTTTTTCTGACTTCAAACCCCAAGACTACCTTTCCCAGTGCCAAATGAGGCTTTCCACAGCTTCTTGTTCTAGCAGTGTCCTGAGGGATGGAGAGATTTGGCCTGCTCATGGGGCTCCAGCCTGTGTTTCCATGATAAGGCCATGTGGTCAGCACGATGCACGTGGGAGGAAGCTGGCATCAGCCAGGGCGTGAATGAGGGCTCCAAGTCAGGGGGTGGAGTGGTGAGGGTAACAGTTAAATTGTGGAAGGTAAGGCAGATGGATGGTGTTACCCTCACCCCTCCACCCCGCAAGATCAGGGCAGGAGAGAAGATGCTGGGATTGCACGCATGCTTCTGCGTTGGCCTTGCAGTGAGAGATGATCAAGAAATACTTAGGAACTCTGTGTGCATGCAATTTGTGTACCTCCTGTGTGTGAAGAGTCCATTGATGCCATTGCAAGAATTGGTGGGCCATCAGATGAAAGCTCCAAATTCATAGTCCCCCTAAGAAAACCACCCCATTAAAACACTAATGAATACACTAGCAGGAAGGGAATGGAGAGGAGAAAAGGAAGATTACATTGTTTCAAAACCAAAGATTCCTCAGTAACTCTTTTCCAGGTTTCCAAATCCAACTGGAATCATCCACTGTTATCCTGGGGAAGTAACTTGATCTTTCTTAAGTGACTTCTTCTGTAAAAGGGTGGTAGTAATACTCATCACTGGGCATGGTGGCTTAACACAGTGCCCAGCATCCAATAGGACTTCAATAAATGGTAGGTCCTTTTATTGTCCTTCTCTGTGGAAGCAAAGCCTAACAGAACAGAAGTCCTGAAGCTTACAAGAAACTCTAAAAATGAACAAGTTGGAGCCAAAAGGAGTCTGGGAGAGTAGGAGTCTTTTGAGCCCTGTAGCCATGATGAGAATGAAACCAGTGGGGATGAGGAAGAGAATGAAGCTAATGAGGATGAAGGGATGGGAATCACAAGGCAGCAGTAGCAGGAAGCACAGCGCCTCTGGCTTAGAAGGCTCTGGCCTCTTCCTGAAGAAGGGACTGGGGCTCTTGGCAACCTTGGCTGCCTGTTGCACTTTGAGATGAAAGAGACATGGAGAGGATGGGAGGGTGATTAAGAATGAGAAAGGGGCTGCACTTTGGCCCCAGCCTGTAGCATGACAAGTAAGAGGAGAGGCTCTGGATTCCAGTATTCTGCTCCCCTGTTTTCTAAGTTATGACCTCCATAACCTCAGGCAAGTCAGCTCACGTCTCTGAGCCCCAGATACTTCATCTGTAAAATGGGTATAATGATAATTCATAACTCAAAATGTCACAGAAATGGTTAAATTGAGGGAAAGTTACGTAAAACAGTGTAGTTTATTCAGTTAGAAAACACTCAGAGGTTGTCATTATTGCTCTTGTTATTATTCTATTTCATCTTAAGGATTGCTAAGGGCCCCTGTGAAGTTGTTTTTATGCAAATCTTTTATGCTCTTTGAAATGTTTCTGCAACAGAATCCTGCATTGTGGCTCAAATTGAGTTAATGCTGCCAAATGTCTAGATTGGGGTTGAATTCATTGCCACTCTGAACCTCAGTTTCCTCATCTGAAACCCAGGATGGTCTGGACACCACAGGGTTATTGGGAGGATTCCATGAGGCGGGAAGTGGAAAGTGGCGAGCACCAGGCTTGGCACAGAGAAAGGCCTGAGAAATGGGAGTTCCCTTTCTTTTCCTGCTGACTTCCTGGGAAAGTGCAAAAATCCAGGTTAAGGACCCCCTGGGGCTTCTCTGGTCACCTGACCGGAGGGCCAGGGTGGAGAGCAGGAAGGGGGTGGTGTGACATGGGACAGGTCAGTTTCTTTTTCCCCTGTGACCCTGTAATTTGGAAACACACTCCCTATCTGCAGTGTTATTCTCCTGCAGGCAGCTCCCACCGTGGCCATTTCCAGAACAATGGCAGGATACAGGCCTGTGCTTACCAGCAATGGCATGCAGACCTCTGAGCCAGGCTGAGTTGGACCAGGCCAAATGGGGCTTATTCTAGGCATAGAGAGGGCCAACAGCCTCAACATCAAATGCATCAGCCTCCTGGCGCGGCCCTGGAATTTTCACCTACTGAATTGTCAAGGAGATCCAAGAGTTAAGTCTGAGGAGTTAGGGGGCCCTTGGAGTCCTGGCTGAGAGATGACAGAGGGACTCAAGGCTCCCTGGAGCATTGATTTGAGGGGCTCCACACTTACAGATTTCCCTCCCACTCCTATGGGTCACCAGCTGGAGTTTGGATTCCTGGTGTACCCTAACAAATCTTTGCCAGACTCTATGCTGTCCCTGATGATAATATTATAAGCTGCCAGTTTTTTACTGGCAAATTACTAAGTACATTTACCATTATTTGCAGATTCCATGTTTGCAAATTTGCTTACTTGCTAACTTTATTTATAACCCCAATATTAACATGTGCAGTGTTTCAGCATTTTCATGGCCATTCACAGACAACCAGAGAGCAGCAAAAATATTAGTTGCTTGATGCACACATTCCCAGCTGAGCAACTGAGCAAGGCCATGCTCTACCTTCTTTTTTTTTTTTTTTTTTTTTTTTTTTTTCTGAGACAGTCTCGCTCTGTCACTCAGGCTGGAGTACAGTGGTGTGATCTCAGTTCCTTGCAACCTACTCCTCCCGGGTTCAAGAGATTCTCCTGCCTCCACCTCCCGAGTAGCTGGGATTACACATGCACGCCACTATGCCCAGCTAATTTTTGTATTTTTAATAGAGACAAGATTTTAACATGTTGGCCAGGCTGGTCTCAAACTCCTGACCTCAGGTGATCTGCCTGCCTTGGTCTCCCAAAGTGCTGGTGTCAGCCATCCCTCCTGGCCCTCTACATTTTTTTTTTCAGCTCTCATCCTATAAACAGATGTCCTTTCTGTAGTCTCTGTAGTGCCATTATTTTCACTTACATTTTTGCTTTTGTTGGAGATTCTGCTGTTTGAAATGGTCTCCAGACATAGTGCTGAAGTGCTATCTGGTGTGTTTAAGTGCAAGAGAGCTGTAATGTACCTTCAGAGAGAATATAAGTATTAGATAAGCTTCGTTCAGGTATGACTTAAAGTGTTCTTAGCCATGAGTTTAATATTAATGAATCAAAAATGATATTAAATAAGGTACCCTTAAAAAAAAACATGCACACACACACATACAACATGGTTATGTATTGATCAGTTGACAAAGATGTGACCAGAGATTTTTCAGGATCCTATATTTCCACTAGGAGCAATGGCTCACTAGTCCCGTAATTCAGTGTATGCAGTGACTTTACAGAACCTAATAGCCTCAAAACATGATATGCCACTGTATTTGTTATCTTTTGGAATCCTCCAAATAGCCACGGAAATAAATATTATTGTTTCCATTTTACAGAGGTGACAATTGAGGCAGAAAGAAATAGGCTTTTCTACAATCACCCTGCCTAAAACTGGATTAAACTGGTCTGCCTCTAATGTTTGCATCCTTCCCCCTGCACTGGGCTGCTGTTTGAGGGACTACTTCCCAGAGTGCTGGTGTGGCCCTCACATTCATATGAGCAGAATGCGTGAGCAGGCCCAGAGCACTGAGATCCAGCCTTGTTCTCACCTTATGAGGAAACTGAAGTCTGAATAGGGCAAGTGTTAGATCCAAGAGGCTTATGGCAGCTGATCAGAGGCCAGCTCCAACATTTGCATTCTCTGCCTTTACTAGAGAGTACTACGTGAAGTAATTTTGACTCCTAATACCTCACTTTGTAAGATTCCCAGGAGCCTTTCTTTCGGGGAAAATACTGACTTTTTTTGTTCTTTTTCTTTTTGAGACAGGAACTTGCTCTGACACAAGTTCTGGTGTGCAGAGGTATGATCACTATTCACTGCAGTCTCAATCTCTCAGCCTCAAGTGGTTCTCACACCTCAGCTTCCCACGTAGCTTGGACTACAGGAGCACACCACCAAGCCTGGCTAATTTTTCTGTATTTTTTGTAGAAATAGGGTCTCACCATGTTGCCCAGGCTGGTCTCAAACTCCTGGGTTCAAGCCATCCGTCTGCCTCGGCTTCCTACAGTGCTGGGATTACAGTTGTGAGTCACCATGCCTGGTCTGATTTTTTTAAAAAAACAAGTTGATATATATCAAGCACCAGGCACTTACATCATCTATTCTCACAACAACACTAAGAGGTACAGGGTACTAACGCTATAATTGTCCTTATAGAAGCTCTGCCCATGTGCCTTCATTATTAGCCTGTGCACACCAAAGACTGTTTAACACAATGTGAGCACATGTAATTTTCTTTCTTTCTGGTCCTAAGAGTCTATTTGGCCCAAGCACAGGGCAAGGCAGAGGACATAGAGTCAATGCTTCTGTGAACACCCTTCTGGCATAGTACAGCTTTCTTGCTTCTCTGTTGATTCAGCCTTCAATCACAATCCATACCATCATCCAGGGCTCTCCATGAGACTGAGCTCTAGTAGCTTATAATAGTAACTGGCTTGATGATATTCTTCTCCCCCTCTGTGCCTCAAATCTAACAATATTTGTTGGGGCCTCCTTCCAAATAAACTACCTGCACTCAAATAACAGCTTTCCACTCAAAAGGACAACATTCTTGGAACATGGATGGCAAGTGGTAGTGGTGGAAACTCTGTTTTTTTGTTAGTTTGTTTTTTTTTTTTCACTTATTCTTTATTTCTCCATTATTTATCCTTTATTTCCATTATTTTTTCATTTATCCTTTTATTTCTCTTAATTTTTATTTTATATTTTTTAAATATCGATGTGAATGAATACAAATTTGTAAAAGTTATGTCTTACAACTGAATTGATGTCTTTATCATTAAAAGAAATCTTCTTTATTTTTGGAAATTTTTTGATAACATTCCCTCTGAGAACTAAATAAGACAAGGATGCCCACTCTCACCACTCTTCTTCAATATAGTACTGGAAGTCCTAGCTGGAGCAATCAGACAAGAGAAAGAGATAAAGGGCATCCGAATTGGTAAAGAGGAAGTCAAACTGTCACTGTTTGCTGACAATATGATCGTTTACCTTGAAAACCCTGAGGACTCCCCTAAGAAAGCTCCTAGAACTGATTTAAAAAATTCAGCAAAGTTTCTGGATACAAGATTAATATATACAAATCAATAGCTCTTCTATACACCAACAGCGGTGTATCTATCCACCAAGCAGAAAATCAGGTCAAGAACTCAACCTCTTTTACGATAGCTGCAAAAAAATAAAATACTTAGGAATATACCTTACCAAGGAGTTGAAAGCTCTCTACAAGGAAAACGACAAAACACTGCTGAAAGAAATCATAGATGACATGAACACATGGAAACACATCCCATACTCACGGATGGGATGTGACCATAGTGAAAGTGACCATACTGCCAAAAGCAATCTACAAATTTAACAGAATTCCCATCAAAATACCACCATCGTTCTTCACAGAATTAGAAAAAAAATTCTAAAATTCATATGGAAGCAAAAAAGAGCTTGACTAGCCAAAGCAAGACTAAGCAAAAAGAACAAATCCGGAGGCATCACACTCCCTGGTTTCAAACTATACTATAAGGCCATAGTCACCAAAATGGCGTGGTGCTGGTATAAAAATAGACACATACACCAATGGAACACAATAGAGAACCCAGAAATAATCTCAAATACTTACAGCGAACTGGTCTTTGACAAAGCAAACAAAAACATAAAGTGGGGAAAGCACACCCTTTTCAACAAATGTAAAAGAATGAAACTGAAAACTCATCTTTCACCTTATACAAAAATCAATTCAAGAGGGATTAAGGATTTAAACCTAAGTCCTGAAATTATAAAAATTCTAGAAAATAACATTGGAAAAACCCTTGTAGACATTGGCTTAGGCAAAAATTTCATAACTGAAAACACAAAAGCAAATGAAATAAAAACAAAGATAAATAGCTGGTACCTAAACTAAAGAGCTTTTGCATGGCAAAAGAAACTGTCAGCAGAGTAAACAAACAACCCACAGAGTGGGAGAAAATCTTCACAATCTGTACATCTGACAAAGGACTAATATCCAGAATCTACAAAGAACCCAAACAAATCAGTAAGGGAAAAAAAAATCCATCAAAAAGTGGGCTAAGGACACGAATAGACAATTCTTAAAAGAAGATACACAAATGGCCAACAAACATCTGAAAAAGTGCTCAACATCACTAATGGTCAAGGAAATGCAAATCAAAACCACAATGCGATACCACCTTACTCCTGCAAAAATGGCCATAATCAAAAAATAAAAAACCAGTAGATACTGGCATAGATGTGGTGAACAGGGAACACTTCTACACTGCTGGTGGGAATGTAAACTAGTACAGCCACTATGGCAAACAGTGTGGAGATTCCTTAAAGAACTAAAAGTAGAACTACCATTTGATCCAGCAATCCCACTACTGGGTATCTATGCAGAGGAAAAAAAGTCATTATTCGAAAAAGATACTTGCACACGCATGTTTACAGCAGCACAATTCACAATTGCAAAATTGTGGAACCAACCCAAATGCCTATCAGTCAATGAGTGGATAAAGAAACTCTGATATATATATATATGATTGAATACTATGCAGCCATTAAAAGGAATGAGTTAATAGCATTTGCAGTGACCTGGATGAGACTGGAGACAATTATTCTAAGTGAAGTAACTCAGGAATGGAAAACCAAACATTGTGTGTTCTCACTGATATGTGGGAGCTGAGCTATGAGGATGCAAAGGCATAAAAATGATATAATGGACTTTGGGAACTTGGGGGGGCAAGAGTTGGAGGGGATTGAAGGATAAAAGACTACAAATATGGTGCAGTGTATACTGCTCAGGTTATAGGTGCATCAAAATCTCATAAATCACCACTAAAGAACTTACTCATGTAACCCAATACCACCTGTACCCCAATAATTTATGGGAAAAAAATAATAATCAATTAAACTATCTTAACAAAAATAAATAAATAAAACTTTTAGGTTCAGGGTACACCTGCAGGTTTGTTATACAGGTAAACTGTATCATGCTTAGAGTACAGATTATTTCATCACCCAGGTGATAAGCATAGTATCTAATAGGTAGTTTTTAAATTTTTTTTAACCCTCTTGATGTATCTAAGTAGATTATCCCAATATTACAGATGAAAAAACTGAGTCACACAAAGGTAATATAGGTAAAAGTTGCATAGTGGTATCTGGCCTATCTGACTACTGAGCTTTTGCTCTTCTCCTTAACTGCCCTGCCTCTAAGATTCTAAGAAGTTTACTCAGGCAAGGCACAGTGGCTCATGCCTGTAATCCCAGCACATTGGGAGGCCAAGGCAGGCAGATCACTTGAGGTAGGGAGTTCAAAACCATCCTGTCCAAGATAGTAAAACCCCATCTCTACTAAAAATACAAAAATTAGCTGGGTGTCATGGTGCACACCTATAATCCCAGCTACTCAGGAGACTGAGGCACAAGAATCACTTGAAACTGGGTGATGGAGGTTGCAATGAGCTGAGATCACACCACTGCACTCCAGCCTGGGCAACAGAGTGAGACTGTCTCAAAAAAAAAAAACAAAAAAGAAGAAGAAGAAGTTCATTCTCCAATTGCCAACATGCCATGGAAGGCTATTAGGGGCTAGAAGACCTGGTGGGACAGCACTTGCTCTTAAATTCCACTTTGTTGGTACCTGCAGATGATACTAGCCTGTAAATCAGGCATATCTGCAGCTTTATAATCCTTAACATTAACTACAATAGAATCTCCCAGAAGCAGATTCCTGCACTGCTCATTTAGGGGAATCTGTATTAGTTACCTATTGCTCTATAACAAATTATCGTAAAACTGGCAGCTTAAAACAACACACATTTATTGTACAGTTTCCATGGGTCAGGAGTCCAGGCATAATTTAGCTCTGCTCAGCATCTCACAAGTTGTCAGGCAGGCTATGTTCTAACCTGGAGGCTCAACCGGAGAAGAGTTTGTCTCCAAGCTCATCGGGGTTGTTGGGAGAATGCATTTCCTTGCAGATACATGACAAAGGATGCTTGTTTTTATTGACTGTTTGCTGGAGGCCAACCACAGATCCTAGAGAACACCCACAGTTCCCTGCCCCTGCCACATGGACCTCTCCATGCGCAGGTCACCACATGACAATTGGCTTCTTCAAAGCCAGCAGAAGAATCTCCTGCTTCAGTCCACTAAGATGGAGTCCTATATAGTGCAATATGATCATGAGAGTAATAGCAGCCCATCATCTTTGACCTATGATGGACGGATTTGTTATTTGCATTTTCATCACCACTATCATTTATAATAATTAAATTATCATTCATCATAATTATGCTAAATTTGGTATCCTGAAAAATAGTACTAAGATTCCATTTACGTTTTACATAAAAACCTTCCTTAGTTCTCAGTGCCTATGGAATAAAATGCAAGTTCTATAATCTGGCATTCATGCCCCCCCACCCCTCTTATCTTCCTGGCCTCATCTTTGCCCAGTCCTGGCTCTTTTCCAAAGATGCCAAACATTTACATCGTCTTTCCTCCATTCAGCACAGGCAGCCTCTCTGTCTGGCCTACCCTTTGCTTTCCTCTTGGTCAGGTTGATGTACACATCTTTGCAAACTCATTGGGAAAATGACCCTGACTCTCCCAAAGCCTGCTCAGCCTCTCCCCTCTCTGGGCTCCATAGATCTGGGAATGTGCATATTTATACTGCCAGTCACACCATATTGTATCATTGCATCAAGAGTGAGTTTCAGTTCATCTCTGAATTCCAGGACTTGGCACAGACTAGGTCTCAACAAATCATGCTGAATAAATATGCAATTAATTTAATTAAGAGCAACTTTCCTTTTATGGCTCCTTCAGGTTTGCAAAGTATATTAAGCTGATGTGGGCAAGTTTGGAGTGAGGACGTTCAGCAAAAGACAGAGAGAACCAGCTGGATGACCCTAGCAGGCCAGGAACAGTTTGGAACCGGACGTCCTCTTCTTGTAGACTGACAGGCTCCGGAAAGAAGCCACAGCTCCTCTGTGGAGCCCTGGGCTCAGCACTTCCCGTATTCACTACTGCTATTCTCGGGAGTCCTCTTCCCCAAAGTCTGCTTCCATATTTTCAGGTCTTTGAATGTTGCAGCCAAACCACTGCTGTAGTTCTGAAAGCAGAACCAAAACACACCCCAGGCACCGTTCCTCACTGACTTCCTACTCCTGGGGTTCCGATCCCGGCCCCCTACCCCTTCATCTCTCCCGGCTCCCTCACGTCAGAAGCCACATCCACGTTTGCACCCTGGCCTTGCGCACTGCCCGGCCTCCTGCATGCTCTGAGTTTCCCTCTGGGATTCCTCTTCCAGCCAGGCTTCCTGAGACCCCTGCCACTCTCAGGAACCCTGCTCCTCCCCACTGTCCTCCTTGCTGAACCACTTCCCCATTTGAATTGTTCATGTCCTCCTTCCTTTATTCTGGGGGAGCCTGTTCCAACAGCTAGCGGTGACTTTCTTGGGTTAAAGGCCAGGATTAAAAATAAGTAAAGAGTTGCCATTTCTGTCCCCATAGTTCCTTAGGCAGGAAGGAGCCACCAAGGCAGCCTGGCCTGACCCAGCACAGAGACTGCCAGAAATGACCAGGCCGGCCAGGCCCCCAGGAAAGCAGGTCAGGAAAAGCCAAGGCCCACCAAAGGCATCCAAGAACAAGTTACATTTTGTATGAAAGGTAAGGACTATTCCATATGCCCATTTGAGAGGCGATTGCACTCAATCTTGAATCCAATTAAAATCCACAACCAGAATTCACAGAAGCAGGACTGGGTAAGGGAAAGATATGAAAAGCTTGGCTTTGAATCTCAGCCATGTAACCCAGGACAAGGTGTGCAAAACCCTGAGATGCCAAGTTTCTCCTATAAAATGAGGAGAAAGCTCTCTACATTGAATGGTTGAGAATCGAATGAGACAATATTAAGTAACTAGCATAGCACAGAATCCGTGGAAGTCTCGCCAAACAAAGCTAATTACCTTCTCCTATAAAAGTGTTGTTGTTGCCTTCAGTGGAGGCCCCGGGAGGTTGTCGGGCTGTTGCACTGCCCTACCTGGAATGCATTTAGTATCTACAGGGCACTGCTGTCACTGTATCATGGGCCTTGCAGTGGGCCTGCCACCAGACCTGCCACCAGTCCAGCCAGGGTGGTGATAAATGGCCCCGAGCCAGCATCCTCAGCAACT
This sequence comes from Cacajao melanocephalus, assembly GCA_963573385.1. Taxonomy (NCBI): domain Eukaryota; kingdom Metazoa; phylum Chordata; class Mammalia; order Primates; family Pitheciidae; genus Cacajao; species Cacajao melanocephalus. The sequence continues at coordinate 85,067 of CAUYLG010027872.1, read as the reverse complement.
TCAGGAGTTGCTGGGGAGAGGTGGCTTTGATGTCAAGCCAAGGGAAGACGTGTTGCAATTATCTAAATTATTCAAGGCCCCCACAAATTTCAGAGAGCTGCAGGTTGCTTGCAGATGATTGTAAATTCCCTGCCTACCACTTCTTTATCATACCAACTAGGTTTTCAGTTCCCCATCAAGGCCCTCTGTCTCACACCTCAGTGCCTTTGCACGTACCAAAGCCTCTGCTTAGAATTCTCTTTGTTCCCCTCTGTCGCTGCCTAGAACATCCCCCCTCACACTTCAGGTCTCAGCCCTGTGGCCTCTGTTCCGGGAAACTATCTCTGATGGTTCTTCCCCAGTATTCTCCCCATGTAGCATTTTTGACTCTGCTACAATCACTCATTTATGTGCCTGGGTCCCCAACAAAACTGAAACCTCATCAAGGGTAGATATTGAGCTTTGCTCACATTCATGCCTGGTGCTCACACAATGCCTGCCACAGGGAGGTTCCCCATATGGATTCATTGAAACTCACTTCTACAACTGTGTGGTAGTAGAAATAACCAAAGCTTGAAAATCCAAAAGACCTCTTTTTGAATTCAGGCTGTATCACCAACTAGCTATGACATTGGTTTGAATTCCTTAGACTCTCTGCCCCTCAGTTTCCAGTATGTAAAATGGAACTATGAAACCTGTCTCAGTGAATCGTTTTGAGAAAACACACACATGCCCCAGTGGGGACAGCTTTGCAGCTAGGGAGAAATGGAGAGTGGAGCCATTTCACTGACATTCCAGGTCAAAGCAAGATTACTCATCAACACCTTGAGTGTTGACCTTGATGTCTTACTCTCAGCCTTCTTCCAAAATCCAGGCCTGGGAGCAGTCAGCTCAGGAGGGAGTCCAGGAAACAGGAGGCTTCCTGGCCTTTCCTCCAAGGACAGAAAACAGGAGGACTCCTGGCCAAGGGCACAGCCCTTCATCTAGACCTCAGCCAGATCCTACCTCCCTGAATAGCATCCACAATGACACTGAAAGGGGAGCTTCCAGTGGGTGCTCTCTTAGGCAAGAATGGACAGAGCTCCTGGTTCCGAAATGCAGATTCTGGCTTACATGTTGAAAAGCAGAAGGACAGCTGGAAATCTCAAAGCAGGACTTGTTTTCCCAAAGCATAAACCCACATTTCAAGCCAGGACCCTTTTCCTGTCTTTAAGAAGAATGTCGCCTATGGTAACTCATATCCATCCATGAGCTGGATATGAGTTACCGTAGGTTGGGTTATGCTGCAGTAACAGAGAACCACCAAATATCTCAGTGGCTTAAAATCACAAAGGTGTCTTGCTCACAGACTGGTTTTATGGATCCTACAGGGTCCCCAGGATAGCCGTCCACCACAGGATGGTTCAGAGAGGCAACTCCACACCAGCATGCGTTTCCCCAATAGCCTGGCCAAGGAAGAGCAGGCACCAAAGCCATTAGCCATCACATGCTCTACCTGGACATCAGTGTGGTATCAACTTTGTGTCTGTTTAGCCTCTAGAGTGTGAATGCCTTCAGAAATAGAGCCGTCCCTCTTATTTTCAGTGTTGTGTACCTCTTTATATGTTTATAATTCATTTGCGCCTCAACTAGAACTCTGAGATGTACCCACAGCAATCTGTGCCAGGTTCTGGGCTGGGTGATGGGGACACACCGTTAATACAAACAAGACTCAGCCTCTATCCTCAGTGAGCTCATAGTCTAGAAGGGGAAGCTAATGTTTAAAAACAAAAACTTCAATCCTATATAATAAGGGCCATCACTGAAATCCATGAAATCTGCAATAGGAATGAGCTAACAGAAAAATAATCTTCCCAGGAAATCTTGGAAGGATTTAATGAGGAAGTGACACTTGAGCTAGATTTTAAAATATATTTTACCAGGTAGAAGGGATGAGGAGGGCAAAGTCAAGGGCAACAGCATGGACGTGGACATTAGAGCAAGTCTGGCATGTTCAGAGAAGGGAGAGCTTCATCCTGTGTGTTCCTGGGGAGTCGCGGCTGAGATGGGGATGGTGAGAGTACAGAGGACAAGAGGAGCAGGGCTACATTATGAGACACCATGTATGCCTGACTAGGGAGTTTGGCTTTTATTTAGTGGGAAATGGGAGCCTTTGTAGGTTCTGCAGTAGGGAAGTGATGCCATCGAATATTAGAATCTCACCTTGGCTACGGGAGAAGAATGCATTAACAGGGGAGCACCTGGAGCCATGGGACCAGTGAGAATATTTTTGAAGTAGACTAAGCCTCCCAAGTCTCTTTAAAAAGGGCCCTTGGTCTTGGTTCTGTTGCAAAAGAGTCTTGATTTCTACAGAAGTGTCTTACTCATGTGTGCACATGTGGATACATATGCACATTATAGGGAGTTTAAAGCCCTTTGATATTGATTTGTGTATAAAACGTCTCCAAGGAAGGCAAACAATGGGTAAAACTGAGCTTATCCAGAGTTCAGTGTCAAAATTACAGAGGACAATTGTCATGTTTTCTACAGAGAGCTAGAAGCATTGGAGACCATGACATAAATCACAGCATCTGTGAAAACAGGGCCTGGCCTCTGAATCTCTTAAAAATGTTAATGCTTTCTATTTCTATGAGTAAATCTGCTGTGAGACACTTCTTTCATTTTGTCAAGGTCAAAATTAGATGAAAGTTCCTTTCTGCTCTGGCAGAGACTTAAGTTTTAAATAAAATACAACTTAAGGGTTTTTTTTATTTGTTTGTTTGTTTTGATGGAGTGTCACTCTGTTGCCCAAGCTGGAGTGTAGTGGTGCAATCTCGGCTCACTGCAGCCTCTGTCTCCTGGATTCAAGCGATTCTCCTGCCTTAGCTTCCTGAGTAGCTGGGATTACAAGCGTGCACCACCACGCCCAGATTATTTTTGTATTTTTAGTAGAGACAGGGTTTCACCATGTTGGTCAGGCTGGTCTCAAACTCCTGACCTTATGATCTGCCCACCTCGGCCTCCCAAAGTGCTAGGATTACAGGGGTGAGTCACCGCACCTGGCCAACTTAAGTTTACTTATTAAGTTTATTTATTTAGTTTTAAATAAAACTTAAATGTCAAAGGGCTAAGTGACCCATCCAAGGTTGTACATGAGAGTTATTAGAAGCCTGAAATAGCAAGGTCTGGTGGAAAAACATTCAAGGTGGGTTCATTTGTCTTTGTTTTGCCATCACACAGAAATCATATGGGGGCCGTATTGATAAACCAGTTAACTATTCTGAAATAAGATTATTTTTCAACTCAATAATATAAAAGTTGTTTTTGGCCAGGCACGTTGGCTTACACCTGTAATCCCAGAACTTTTGGAGGCTGAGGCAGGTGGATCACTTGAGGCCAGGAGTTTGAGACCAGCCTGGCCAACACGGTGAAACCCCATCTCCACTAAAATTACAAAAATTAGGTAGGTGTGGCAGCACATACCTGTAGTCCTAGCTACTTGGGAGTCTGAGGAAGGAGAATCCTCGAACCTAGGAGGCCGAAGTTGCAGAGCCAAGATTGCGCCACTGCACTCCAGCCTGGGCTATAGTCAGACACTGTCTCAAAAAAAAAATGTTTTTAAGAATTACTTCATTTTATTTATTTATTAAAAAAACAAAACCTATTACCATAAGTGTAAGTCTTGTGCTGGTCCATGCTCAGTCTAAGTGCGAATATTGGTATGTTCAGACTAAATGAGTTTGGAAAGAACAGGTATTCATGGAGGACTCCTCCAGGTTAATTCTTCATTACATCAAAAAGAGTTGCTTTCACCTGTAGTCAGTCTAATCATGAAAGAAGGATTTCCATAGAACCAGGTGGGGCTAAACATGATCTAGAGTTTGGCTACAGGATTCAACAGAAATCTCAACTTAGCATCCAGAACTTTTCATGAGTAGTCACAGTGTGGTTTTCAGCTTCATTTTTCTTACAATCGAGTCAGGCTGAGCAGGGCAGGTGCTCGATAATCATACCCACCCTGAGACGCCTGTTCCAAGCGCGTCGTAAAAACAGGATACCCTGACCTTTGAGCAAAATCTGAAAATTACTTCCGGATTGTTTCATTTCATGTATATCATACGTATCAGTCAAGGTTCTCCAGAGAAATAAATCTGTTAGTATCTATCTATCTATTTATCTATCGATCTATCTCCATTTATGTGTGTATGTATGTACACACATGCATATATGCATATATGCATATATTTATGTATGCATGTATGTGTGTGTTTGTATACACACACATGTATATATCTCATTTGCCTCATGCAATTGTGAAGCTGGCAGGTCTGTAATCCATAGACTAGGCTGGCAGACTGGAAACTCAGGCAAGAATTGATGCTGCAGTCTTGAGTCAGAATTTTGTGTTCTCCAGGAAAATTCAAGTTTTGCTCTTAAGGCCTTCAACTGATTAAATGAGGCCCAGTTCTTTCCTTTACTTAAGGTCAACTGATTGTAGATGTTAATCACCTCTTCAAAATACCTTCATAGCAACATCTAGATTAGTGTTTGCTTAAATAACTGAGCTGACATAAAAAAACTAACCATCATACAAAGTTTCCACCCTTTTTCAAAATCTGTAGTTCGACTGGATTTAAGACAATTTAGCCACCTGAGGACAATACTTTTTTCAGTTGCCATAAGCTCAATACATCTATCCACATCAGTCATGCTCTTGTTTTTTTCCTTGTAATTTTGAGTTTAGTGTGCCTGGATGTCTTGTCACATCAATTAGGAAGCAAAAATGTGTGAGTCATGGAGCATCCGGTAGAGTGAATTTTCAAGTCCCCTGAACAGGTTTTTATGACCCAGCCATCTGATTGCCCTAAAATAAACCCAAACGCCATGTTCCGCCTCACCTTTTTCCAAATGCACCATGGCCTAGAGATGACTCAGGACCCAAGAATGAAGAAAATAGTCAGAATCTCAATCACTTCCTCTATCACATCTTTAGTGAGACTGACTTACAAAACAGAAATTCTCCTGAAGAATAAGGCAGTGAAAGCTGAAACCAGCTACCTTCTTCTTGGACATGAACAAACAATTATAATATTCTTTCCCTTTCATGGAAGGAGCCCATCTGGGTCAAGGGAACTCATTTTTTCTGCATTTAGCTTGCATGTCTCAGATGCCATGTTGGCAGGTGAACAGCCCTGTTATTTGTGGTGTGCTAGCTAATTGTACAAGATCCTCAATCACAAAATGAAAAAGACAGGCGGGTGCAGTGGCTCAAGTCTGTAATTCTAGCACTTTGTGAGGCCGAGGCAGGCAGATCACCTGAGGTTGGGAGTTTGAGACCAGCCTGACCAAAATGGAGAAACCCTGTCTCTACTAAAAATACAAAATTAGTCAGGCATGGTGGCGCATGCCTGTAATCCCTGCTAATCGGGACCCTGAGGCAAAAGAATCACTTGAACCTGAGAGGCGAAGGTTGCAGTGAGCTGAGATTGAGCCATTGCTCTCCAGCCTGCAAGAATGAAACTCCATCTCAAAAAAGAAAAGATAAGAAAGACAGCAAACAGCTAGTTTTAAAAAGAATACGGAGCAACTATCAAGCAGTACTGATAAGTATATAAACCAGGTACAACCATTTTTGAAAAGCTGTTACACACACACACCCACGCACACACGCACACATGCACACACGTCCTAGGAGAGGAATTGCTAGGGAATAAGGTAGTTAAAACTTTGTAAGTAATGTCTGTGTATGTGTACACACCCTAAAAGACCTCTCTATATATGTATGCATGTGTATATATGTGAGACCTATAACACTGGGTGTGTGTGTATGTATATATATATAGAAGTAGACACATGCCTATACACATAGTATTAGTCTGTTCTCATGCTGCTAATAAAGACATACCTGAGACTGGGTAATTTATAAAGGAAAGAAGTTTAATTGACTCACAGTTCAGCATGGCTGGGGAGGCCTCAGGAAACTTACAATGATGGCAAAAGGGGAAACAAACACATCCTTCTTCACATGGCGGCGGCAAAGAGAAGTGCCAAGCAAAAGGGGGAAAAGGCCCTTACAAAGCCATCAGATCTCATGAGAACTCACTCACTATCACAAAAACAGCAGCATGGGGGTAACCACCCCCACGATTCAATTACCTCCCACCAGGTCCCTCCCACGACACATGGGGAGGATGGGAAATACAATTCAAGATGAGATTTGGGTGGAGACCTAGCCAAACTATATCATACACCTATACAGACACACACACACACACACACACACATACTCTCTGCCCCACGAGAGGAATTGCTAGGGAATAAAGTGTTTAAAACTTTGCAAGTAATATGTGTGTGTGTGTATATATATATAAGTAACGGCAAAAGACACAATTACTTTTGCACCAAACTAATATATATGAGACCTACAACACTAGGAATGTGTGTGTGTGTGTGTGTAGTATATAGATAGGTGGACACACAGACCTATACATAAACACACAAACACCTCTCTCTATATATCTATCTATCTATCTATCTCTATATATGGAGATACATGTATATATCAAACAGAAATGCACACACACTGAAATGTTCATAGTAATGTTATTCATAATAGCCAAAAACTGGAAACAACTCAAATGTCTATCAGTAATAGAATGGATAAATCAATAGAGTCACACATTGGACTACAATGATGAGAATGAGAATCTGTACCTACATGCAACATTAGGGAAGAATTTCATAAACATAATATTGAGCCAAAGAAGCCAGACTCACAAGAAAAGAACATATCGTATGATTCCATTGATAGAAGGTATAAAAGCAGGCAGAACCAATCTATGGTAGCAGAAGTCAACACATGGTTACCATTGGAGGGAGCATAATGACTGGAAAGGGTCAACGGGGGGCTTCTGCGTTGATGGATTATATTTACTTATCTATCACTGCCTAATAAATTACCCCAAACTTAGGGGCTTAGAACAACAACCATTTCATAATATCTCAAGATTTTGTGGGTCAGAAATTTGGGCAGGGCTCAGGTGGGCAACTCTTTTGCTCCATGTGGTTTTCACAGAGGTCACTCAGTGGTCTTTAACTGGCAAATGGGCTGCCTTGCAGAGTCCAAGAAAACTCTCCTAATAAGTTTCCTGCTTTGGCAGGGATTCCCAGAAGTCTCTGTTCCACTGGAACTGTCAATGAGACTGCCTATATGTGGTATGTCCAACATGGCAGTCTCAGATTAGCTGGACCTTTTATGTAGCAGTTCAGAGCTCCTGGAGAGAGTTTCCAAAAGACCCAGGGAGAAGCTACAAGGCTTTTTGTGATCTAGCCCTAGCAACATTTCCACTTTATTTTATGGACAAAGAAGTCATTAAAGCCAATCCAGATTCAAGGGGAAAAGAGGAAGAATTCCTCTTCTCCAGGAAAAGGCCATGAATATACTTGAAGGAAATGAACTGATGGCAGACATCTTGGAGACAAGTGACCCACAGGGTATATTCTGTTTCTTGATTTGGGTGTTAATTATAGGCTGTATTCAGATTGTGAACATTTATCAACCTGTCCTCATAGGAGAGCTTTTCTATGTGTACATAATTTTAATAAAATACTGAAATCTAAACAGATTTACCAAGCAGAATAACTTTTGGAACAGGTTTGGTTTGGTTTTGTTTGTTTTGTTTTTTGAGATGGAGTCTTACTCTTGCTGCCTAGGCTGGAATACAGTGGCAGAATCTTGGCTCACTGCAACCTCTGCCTTCTGGGTTCAAGCGTTTCTCCTGCCTCAGGCTCCCAAGTAGCTGGGACTACAGGTGCGCGCCACCACACCTGGCTAATTTTTGTGTTTTTAGTAGAGATGGAGTTTCACCATATTGGCCAGGCCGGTCTCGAACTCCTGACCTCGTGATCCACCCGCCTTGGCCTCACAAAGTGCTGGGATTATAGGCATGAGCCACTGCACCCAGCCAGAACAGGTTATTTGGACAGGTCCCATCCTTGTGGCTGGATGGATACTCCTGCTTTACTGGAGTCACATGGCCCTTCAGCATCTCTGTGATCTTGGGTTACATAGGTGTGAAGTTCAGGCCTCTTGCTCTGTTAGGGTCTCAGTTTCAATGACAAAAGAAAACAACATTTCTTTGAATTACTGTGAGGAAGAATGAGACAAATGACAAGAAAACTTCTGGCATATCCTGGATGCTCAGTAAACAAGCTTCATTTCATTTCAAGCCCTGAGTGCTGCCTCAGACCCCTGACTCCTAGGCTGCCAAGGAAGTTGGCAGCTAAGACTTTCTAGAAGTCCAATCAGGAGTCCAGGGAGAGCTTGTCATCCAGCCCCCCTGCTCACCTTGCAAGCAGAGACAGGGGTACATTCTCAGGCACCTGTGCCCTCAGGAAGGGCCTGGGTCAGAAGCTGATGAAAATAACTTTGCAGCTGCCAGGACCAGTCCAAAGTCCCCAAGCAGAGTGACAAGTGAATCACCTCTATGAATGCTTAGTCACTGCAAGGTACTTTCCACACAGACACATGGAGATGGTTACCAAAGAAATGTCTGCTGGCCACTCTCACATCAGCTCAAAGAAAATGTTGTTGTAACCTTTACTTTGGAGGGGGAAAAATTAGCATCACTTTCCCTTTTCCTTTCCTTTTCTTTTTTGGAGAGAGATTCGTTGGCAACGTTGTTGAAGTGCTTGTTTTTGTTTACCCTGGAGAAAGTTTCCAGATAGCTCTGAATCCAGAGCTTTGTATATGTGGCAGTCCCTTCAAGTCCTAAGCACTTAGTGTCTAAGTGTGTAAACAACCCCCTTAGAGGAGACTGTCCCAGACCATCCAGATCACAGGGCCTCCCACCAAGAACGCTGATTGCAAGCAGAGTCCTCCAAGCTTTTAAAAGTCAGAAATGCGAGGTTCAAATCCCTCTGGCCTGTATTATCAGGTATAACCTCAGGGCAAAGGATTCCAACTTCCTGAGCCCCCTACTTCTTTATTAATAATAATGAAGCTTAATTATGTGTACCCACAAGGCGGTTGTGAGAATTGGATGAGGTGGTATGCAGAAGCATCCCCAGCAATGCTTGGCATTCTCGCAGTAGTTGATTAGTTAAAGTGAATTAATCTCTCCTGCTGTCTCCTGATTCTTTCGTTATTTCCCTCGCTACCTTTCTCTTTTTAAACTCCCCTTTTTCCTTCTCTTCTCTTCCTTGCCAAACTTAGTCAACCGTCATTCTCTCCTTTCTTCTCTGCTGTCTGCATGGGTTTTTGTTTTTTCTTCCTTTTTTGCCTTGTTTTCAAGCCTCATACCCCCTCTACACTTATAACCATCTCTCTGGCTGGTATAGCTTTGGCATAAAGCTATTGAAAGCCAGCCAAATTCTGGTTAAAAACACTGCAACTCTTGGCCAGACTTTCTCTCCTTACAAATGAGGGTGATGTTTCAGGCATGGGAAGTCTTCCCATCCATTTAGGCCCCAGGGAAAAAAATAGCAACGCCTCAGTGTGTGGCCTTAGGTGGACGGCGAAGTGGGGCTCTGGGTATTGACAGAAATAAATCTGGTGTTTCTGAAAATTGTGAAACATGCGCAGTGAATGTGTCATCCCAGCAAAAGTGAGTCAGCTCCCAGGCCGGGGCCCAAATCTGGCTGCATTCGCTTTCTAAATAGAAAGTGTATTCCTGGCCAGCCCAACTTAGCAAATCAGCGGTCAATGAGAGTGGAAAGACAGGCAGAAAGAGACATGCAAATGTATACTTTGCAAGAAGGTTACTGGAAAAATCAAATGCTCTCTCTGTGATTAAAAAAAAAAATCATTCATTTTCTTCTTTTCTTTATATTCTGATATCTACATCAAACTTTTCTTTTCATCATTATTTTACCTCAAACTTTTGGAGTGGCCTTCAAAAATAGGAACACAGGCCAGGTGCAGTGGCTCATGCCTGCAATCCCAGCACTTTGGGAGCCAGAGGCGGGTGGATCACGAGGTCAAGAGATCAAAACCATCCTGGTCAACATGGTGAAACCCTGTCTATACTAAAAATACAAAAATTAGCTGGGCATGATGGCGCACGCCTGTAGTCCCAGCTACTCGGGAGGCTGAGGCAGAAGAATTGCTTAAACCCAGGAGGCGGAGGTTGCAGTGAGCCAAGATTGCTCCATTGCACTTCAGCCTGGGTAACAAGAGTGAAATTCCGTCTCAAAAAAAAAAAAAAAAAGGAACACAGCAAGGTTACATGGAAGCAGCCTGGAGTAATTGGGTGATATAATCTTTGAGGTAAGACAGGCTTGAGTTCAAATTCCGACTCCATCTTCAACTAGCTCTGTGTGGTGTGTGTATGTGTGTGTGTCTGTGTCCTTGGGAAAATTTCTCTGTTTTTTTGGAGATGGAGTCTCTCGCTCTGTTGCCGGGCTGGAGTGCAGTGGCGCGATCTCGGCTCACTGCAACCTCCGCCTCCTGGGGTTCAAGCAATTCTCCTGCCTCAGCCTCCCACGTAGCTGGGACTACAGGTATGCGCCACCACACCCAGCTAATTTCTGTATTTTCAGTAGAGACGGAGTTTCACCATGTTGGCCAGGATGGTCTCGATCTCTTGACCTCATAATCTGCCTGCCTCAGCCTCCCAAAGTGCTGGGATTACAGGTGTGAGCCACCGCACCCAGCCATCCTTGGGAAAATTTCTAACCTCTCTGGACATTTAGTATCACTTTAATCAAATGGGAGAATCCAGTGGAGAGTTAAGTACCTAACATCAGCATTACCTAGTTTATGGCAGGTGTTTGTCGTCTCTGAGTCACCTTTCTCTCTTTTAGGAAGAGAAATATCTGGAATTCTGACACCTCTTCACTCCCTAGTTCTTTGTACACGTGAGGTTACCTCTTCTGGAGGGTTTGAGCACCCAGAATTCGAGAGCAGCAGCAACAGCTGCTGCTGCATCAGCGTTGTCTCTTTGCTCCAGACATAGAATCTGGAGAAAAGAAGCAACAGCAGGCTCAGGGCCTTCTGCACCCGCATCATGGGCAGGCAGGGCTCCCTTGCATCCCTGGCAAGCCCAGATGCTAGAGTCATGTGGCCTCCACTCTGCCAGAGGAAGTGATGCAACTGCCCTCTGGCTTTGGGTCAGCCTAGAAGAAAGTGTCCTGTTACAGTGTGGGCGTGGCTGGCTTCAGGGCTCCAGTCGGGTGCCCTGTTCCAAACCCACAGCAGAGGGGCAAGCGGGAGATCCTGCCTTTATGCATAGACTGCCTGGCGTTTACCCGGCTATGTGCACCACCATCCAGGCCCTAAAAAGGGCCCAGCCAAGGGCCCTTGGCTTCTCCCTTCCCTCTGCTCCAGTTCACAAATTGCCCTCACTACAAACACCTGTTTCCTTTCTCCCAGACCCTGTGGGGTCGAGCTAGTCTATCGGCCTCATATACATGGCAGGGATATAATTGAACTCAATTATAGTAACTACATCCATTAAAAACCTATGTAATGTTCATTAAGCAGCCTAGGTAATATACAATTAATGGCATTACCATATGAATTGTACATTGGGTCACTACTATGCAGATTATATATAATGTTTGGTGTATGTATTAATTACACCACATGCCAGAAAAGCACAGCACTCCAAGCTTGCAGGTCTGTCCCAGTTAGAAACCCTTTTGATCTCATACAAATCCGTTTATAGAAGAGTCTTTTCATTAATTGGAACATTTGCTTTTTGGCTCTTTACACAAAGACGACTATTGGAGAGAAAGGACTCTGAAAAGCTGGATAGCACTAGAGTCGGGTAAACTTGAGAAGCCTGTATTGGAGCTACTGCTAGAGAAGAGTCATGACCCTCAGGGCAGAATTCAGACTTCAGAGTTCTGACCTAGCCTTTGCCTATAATTTTTCTGCCAATCACTGCCACCTCCAATGGGATGTCTGTCATCTTGCAAATGGGCATAATAGGCCTTGACGATGCCTACTTCACCAGCACATTGCATAGATTCTCTCCTGAGGGAGACTAACATGCTTTGGAAAGGCAGAGTGGTAATGGCATTTCCACGGTGCTCCCAATGGAAAATGTCTTCACTTATAAAAAAGAAGCTGCTTCAGTCCTCCCAGCCTGTCCTGCATGTGGGTAGGTTTGTCCAATAACGCTCAACCTTAATGAGAGGGCATCAGGGATGTCTGCCCTTTAAGTGGGGTGATCTCATAGTTTCTCTTCAAAAACTCCAGGGGCCTGGAGGGACCATCTCTGTTTTAAAGAATTTGGAAACAGAGGCCGTGGTGAATGAAGAGAGTTGCCCAAGTTCATCTTAGAGGCCGTCCTTGGCATGAAGGAGATGGTAGAAGATGGACAGAGAGATGTGCATCTCAAGTCCTTGTAACTGCTTCTGACTCTGCACCCAGCCTTCACCTCCTCAGCTGACACAAACAAATTTCTGAACACTCACACTCGTCTCGTTCTTCTTCCCATCTGTTGCTGCCTATCAGGAAAGCCTTGGTCATCCGACCTCGAAATCATCTGGCAGTCCACACTCTGCTCTTTGTACAACATTCATTTGAGCATTCAGTGAACACCAACTCAAGACCAGGCACTGTGTTCAACATGGGCTAAAACATGAGGAACTGATGGCCCTGCTTTCAAAGAAATCAGTGACAGTCTTAGTTCAGGCCTTGACCCCCTGTTCCTGAACTATGGATGGCCTAACGGGTCCTTTTCCTTGAATTTTGCCTTCTTCCAATCCAACCATCTTATAGCCACTGGAATGGGCTTTCTAAAATCAAAAACCCTCCTGCTTAAATCTTTTTAGGGACTCTCAGTGCTTACAAAATAAACTTGAAGCCAGATGTGGTGGCTCACGCCTGTAATACCAGCACTTTGGGAGGCCGAGGCAGCAGATCATCTAAGGTCAGGAGTTTGAGACCAGCCTGGCCAATATAATGAAATCCCATCTCTACCAAAAGAATACAAAAAAATTAGCTGGGTGTGGTTTTGCACACCTGTAATCCCAGCTACTCAGGAGGCTGAGGCAGGAGAATCGCTTGAACCCTGGAGATGGCGGTTGCAGTGAGCCAAGATGGCGCCACGGCACTCCAGCCTAGGCAACAGAGTGAGACTCCATGTCAAAAAATAAATAAAAAAATAAAAATTGAAAATAAAATAAAGTTGAAGCCCTTCACTTGCCCTTTTTTTCTTTGGTTTCCTCTTATCTACCATCACCATATGCAGCAAGGGCACTGGGTTTCCCACCCAAAAATCCCTCCCATACCTGTAGTGTGAGTTGTGGCTCCTTGTATTAAAAAGTGGAGCTTATGGCCGGGCACAGTGACTCACGCCTATAATCCCAGCACTTTGGGAGGCCAAGGCAGGTGGATCACGAGGTCAAGAGATCAAGACCATCCTGGCCAACATGGTGAAACCCCATCTCTACTAAAAATACAAAAATTAGCTGGGCATGGTGGCATGTGCCTGTAGTCCCAGCTACTCGGGAGGCTGAGGCAGGAGAATCGCTTGAACCCAGGAGGCGGAGGTGGTGGTGAGCCGAGATCACGCCATTGCACTCCAGCCTGGGTAACAAGAGTGAAACTCCATCTCAAAAAAAAAAAATTGTGGAGCCTATTTCTCTGCCCCTTGAATCTCAGTAGGCCATGAAACTGTCTTTGGCCAATGGGACCATTAGCAAATGTGAAGCAAGCGAAAGCCTGAAAGCACTTTCCTTCTGCCAGCCCCTCCATTCACTACATTTACTAGCCTTAGCTAGATTCCTTGCAGATAAGGCCCATGTGGAAAGAGGTCGCAGCTGAGGCCCCAGACATGTGGGGAACACCATCTCAGACGTTCCAGCAACAAGTAAGCTGACTCAGACTAGAAGAATCACCCAGTGAATCCACAAAATCATTTTTTTAAATGATAAATATTGGTTAAGCCAGCTTTGAGTCCGTTTGTTACACAGCAAAAGCTAACTTACACAAACTCACAATGTGCACGCTCCTTTGTGCTACTCTGCTCTACCCCATACTTTTCCCTTCAACTGGTATGCAGTTCATCCTCCTGTGCCTGAACGTGCTCTGTTCTGCTCACTGGATGATAGGCAGAGGAAGGGAGAGAAATCCCCATAGAAAGAAGAGCATAAAGCAAAGTTTGCATTGGCTGTGCATGCTGCTCTCAATATTCTTAGCCTGTCTTACAATCATTCTTCTGGGTGAGCATACGTCCTCTTCTTTCTTTGAATATTCATGAAAAACTGGGCATCTCAGGGCTAGGCGTCGTGGCTCACACCTGTAATTCCAACACTTTGGGAGGCTGAGGCAGGCGGATCACCTGAAGTCGGGAGTTTGAGACCAGCCTGACCAACATGGAGAAACCCCGTGCCTACGAAAAATATAAAAATTAGCCGGCCATGGTGGTAAGTGCCTGTAATCCCAGCTCCGCAGGAGGCTGAGGGAGGAGAATCGCTTGAACCTGGGAGGTGGAGGTTGTAGTAAGCCAAGATCGCACAAGTACACTCCAGCCTGGGTGACAGAGCAAGACTCTGTCTCAAAAAAAAAAAAAAAAGATAGAGAAGGCCAGGCATGGTGGCTAACTGTAATCCCAGCACTTTGGGAGGCTGAGGCAGGTGGATCACAAGATAAAGAGATCGAGACCATCCTGGCCAACATGATGAAGCCCTGTCTCTACTAAAATACAATAAAGACTAGCCAGGCATGGAGGCACATGCCTGTAGTCCCAGCTACTTGGGAGGCTGAGGCAGGGGAATCGCTTGAACTCGGGAGGCAGAGGTTGCAGTGAGCTGAGATCATGCTACTGCACTCCAGCCCTCCAGCCTGGCGATAGAGCAAGACTCCATCTCAAAAAAAAAAAAAAAAGAAAGAAAAAGAAAAGAAAAACTGGGCATCTCAGAGCACAGACTAAAACCTACCTACTACCAAGGCTGTGCCTGCACCTGACTCATCACCCTCAAAGCCCTCCTCATCCTCCTGTCTCATTCCCCTGTTTTTCTCACTTTGCAAGCACTGTGCCCGGCATGGTGCTTGGCGTATCATCAAGTTTCTCGAAAGGACTCACATCATCATCACTTCCTCCATGAAGCCTTCAATGACATCCCAGGCTAAGTTGCTCTGTGTTTCCACACAGTGCACCCACATCCTGTTTTGCTTATGGCAGGAACCTTACAGGGAAAATCTGTTTACCTATCTATCTTCCACAACTCTATTCCCAGCACACAAACACCGTCAGCCACCAGCAGGTCTGCTTTATCTTTGTGTCTCCATGCATTAGAATCAAAGAATTGGTGGGTTAATTAATCCATCACTGAGGGTACACAAGGGAGCCACGAAGAAGAAAAAACAAGCAGCTTAGAGTCAGACAGCTCTGAATGTAACCCGTTTTTACATTTTCATTTAGAAAGTTGCTTAACCCTTTAGATTTTCAATCACCTTGTGAGTGTTTGAGTGATGTCAATCAAGGAAAGTGACCGTGGCAAGTCTCAGTCATTTTAGGAGGTTGATTTGCCTAAGTTAAGAATGCATACCCAGGCTGGACACAGTGGCTCACATCTGTAATCCTAGTACTTTGGGAGGCCGAGGCGGGCAGACCACCTGAGGTCAGGAGTTCAAGATCAGCCTGGTCGCATGGAGAAACTACATCTCTACTAAAACTACAAAAATTAGCTAGGTGTGGTGGCGGGTGCCTGTATCCCCAGCTACTTGGGAAGCTGAGGCAGGAGAATCACTGGAACCCAGGAGGCAGAGGTTGCAATGAGCCAAGATCACGTCACTACACTCCAGCCTGGACCACAGAGCAAGGCTCTGTCTCCAAAAAAAAAAAAAAAAAGATACATAAGTCTATGTCTTTCTCTAAAGATGATTTTGAGGGCTTCTATATTTAAAGAAGAAAGGGCGAGATATTGAGAAATACACCATTTTCACATGAGAGGCGGGGAGGGGAAAACAGTCATTCATGCCTTAGTCTGGCTCAGTGAATCTGCATTTTTATATAAGATAACATAGACAATAGGGCAGAGGAAACAATCAGATATGCATTGGTTTCAGGTGGGTAGACGGATGACTTTCAGTTCTCTCCCGCATCGCCACACCTGTGAAGATAAGCTGTCCATTTATTAATCAATTGCCATGGTGAGCTTTAATAGAAGTGCTTTAGGGTAAAGCTCTTGGGGCCCACAAGGAATTTGCCTGTGGGACGCAAGTTTGCATGACCCAGTTCCCAGCTTGACTTTTCCCTTCTGCTTGGTGAGTTTGGGGTACCAAAGTTTCTTTTCCTTTCACAGTGAGCACTATCTAAAAGGATTGTTGAGGCTTAAACAGCACAGATGCTAGGGGCAGCAGTCAAAAATCTGTCTATAACTTTTGAGTCCCCCAAAACATAACTACTAATAGCCCACTGTTGACCAGAAATCTTCCTAATAACATAAACAGCCAATTCATACATATTTTGTATTTTTTACGTATTAAATACTATATTGTTGCAATAAAATAAGCAAAAGAAAAGAACACATTATTAAGAAAATCGTAAGGAAAACAAAATGTATTGACTATTGATGAGTATAAGTGAAGCATCTTACAGGTATTCATCCTTACTGTCTTCAAATTGAGTTGGCTGAGCCAGCCTTAGTGGTTCAGTGGTAGATTCTCACCTCCCAAATGGAGTAGGCTGAGGAGGGAGGAGGAAGAGGAGGGGTTGGTCTTGCTGTCTCTTGGTGGTAGAAACAGATAAAGATTCACACAGAAATGTGGGCAGAGGGATGTGCACAGTTCAAACCCTTGTTGTTCAAAGGTCAACTGTAATTCTTTGCTCATGAGATGGTTTTGAGGATGCATGAGATGGTTTTGAAGATTTATGAAAGATTATAAGTAAAACTCCTCACCCAAAAGCTGGCACATGGTAGAGATTAAGCAAAGTTCTGGTCATCTTCTCCCTTCTCTCCAGCTACCCACAAGTTCTCCCTTCCACTTTAATTTTTGGCTCCAGCCCCTGGCTGTTCCCTTGGCTCACAGGGATGTCTTTCCTACACCTGGGTGTCCTGAGCTGGGAGGAAATGGGGCATCCCATCTGCTCAGCAACCTCTTGGAGCCTGGAGCTTGCACATTTTATCTTAGCTTCTTTCTCCTTTATGAAGGGAAATAAGATGAGGCCTGCTGGTGTGGTTTATGAACTGTAACTCGAGATGCAAATTTCCACTGTTACCTTTCTGAGATGAAACAAAGGCATTCAGCTCTCACCTCTCCTGCCTGACCTCACTCTCCTGGAGTCTATAGTCGCATGTGGTAAAAGTCCCTAGTCTGGTTTGGTATTAGAAATGGTGTTAAAAGAGGAGGGCTCCTCCATCCTCATTCATTCATCCCATTCATTCATTCACTCTCACACACACATTCATTGATTGATTCATTCATGTATGTGTTCTCCACATATGCATGGAGCGTGTGTTTTCTGTGCCAGACTCTGTGCTGGGAGCAGAATGAAGAAGCAAATATGACTCAGTTGGTCTCCTCCCTGGAGGAATTGAATTCTCTGCTGACACCTCTGTTATGCATGTGTAGGAGAAGATATGCAGGTCAGGTCATCGTGATGTGCAGTGTGTCTTACAAGCCTGCAACCGGACACAAAGGTAGAATCACACTTCGTATGAAGCTGGAGTGTTGGCATGAAGTGCGGTCGACAGAGGCAAGTGCAGAAAGGACATTGGATTGTGGCAGTTGTGAAGAGCACTCAAAGGAGCTGATTTTTGCCCTGGGCAAACAGAAGCCACTAAAAGCCTTAAAGCAAGAAATAAATTGGAATGCTCCCATAGTTCGTTCTTCCAATGCAGTTTGATCTGCTTCCCAACTGCGGTTCCCCCAGAAAGTAGGAATCAGAGCAATTCTACCAAGCATTCCTTTGTATGACTTGGACAAATCACTTTATCGTTTTGAATCTCAAAATAGGAAATACCAGAATTATTGACTTTCTTCACTAAATGGTTGAGCCTTTAAAACAATTCTAGCTAAGCAGTTAAATGCGCAGTCTCAGGGGTCAAACTTGGTTTGCCCACTCTGTTATTCTGGGACCACTCAACTGTTTAAATGCCCAGTTTTTCCACCTATAAAATCAGCATGATCACATTTCCCCTGTTGCTGTGTGAATGAAAAAGGATAATGCATGTAAAAAGATTAGCACAGAGCAGGGCACGGTGGCATGTGCCTGTAGTTCAAGCTACTTGGGAGGCTGAGGCAGGAGGATCACTTGAGCCCAGGAATTTTAGGCTGCAGTGAGCTATGATCATGTCACTGCACTCCAGCCTAGGTAACAGAACAAGACCTTGACTCTAAAAAAAAAAATTTTAAATAAATACATAAATAAAAATACATTTGAAAAAGTAAATAGGCCAGGCTTAGTGGATCACACTTGTAATCTCAGCCTTTTTGGAGGCCGAGGCAGGTGGATCACTTGAGGCCAGGAGTTCAAGACCAGCCTGGCAAACATGGTGAAACCCTGACTCTACTAAAAATATAAAAAATTAGGCATAATGGCTCACGCCTGTAATCCCAGCTACATGGGAGGCTGAGGCACAAGAATCCCTTGAATCCGGGAGGTGGAGGTAGCAGTGAGACAAGATGGCACAACTGCACCCCAGCCTGGGCCCAAATAAATAAATAAATAATAGTAAGAGTTAGCACAGTCACAGTACCGGCACATTGTAAGCCACACAGTACATGATATTATGATCCTTATTAATCGATACGATAACTGCCTGACACGTGTGACTTTATCAGAACTGCAAGCTCATTCCGTGTTCTTGCCTCACACACTCCCAAAGATCTCAGGGACCAAACAGATTCCAGGCCCATGTAGTGCCCGCTCCCAGAGCTCCATATTTTGAGAAGAAAAGAAATGCCAAAGAAAAATCCAGCTGCATGCTTTTCCTATCAAAGAGGAAAACAAAAAAACGCAAAACACTTACTGGAACACACCAGTTTTCTTCCCAGGACTTCTTAAAACTCCATGGGCCTTTCCATCATATTCTTGGCCTCTGCCTGCCACCAGGATATTTCCAGGTGCCTCCAACCAGGCTCCCAGAAGAAGGAAAAGAAGGTCCTTCCAGGTTCAGACATGCCCAAGGCAGAGCTGTGCTCATCTTCCAGGCCTCATTGACCTGCAAGGAAGGCAGAGCAGGCTTTGGGCTGCATCCAGGGTTCTCAGGAAGAAGCCCTGTTCATCTCCAGAACAGGAAACGTGAGGCTTTCCCACCACCCTGGGCGTCCTGCCACCCTGCTCCTCTGGAGAGAGAAGCTCCTCTGATCAACCAGAGCACCTATTGCTTCCCATGCCTCCTGGCCTCGTTCTGCGCTCTCACCTGGGAAAAGCCAAGGCTTTGTGCAAAGCCTTCCTTGCGCCCTGGGGAGGGGCACCTAATCTTCACAGTGCAGAAGGGAGAGGGTGCTGGACCCACCTGCTGGAGCTCCCTGAGGGCAGCGGCTGCTCAGGGTCATCACTGTGTGATGCGAGCTGACAACAGCCCTCCTGGTGCATATGAGGTGCTTTGAAAATGATAGTTAGTTAAGCAGCTTATCACGTTCTGGAGCAGTTAGTTAGAGGAAGCAGAAGAGATCAGCCCTCAGCAGCAGGCACTAGGTGCTGTATTTTCTCATTTAATTCTCATGCGAACCCTGAAAAGGTAAAGTAGGTCTTCATAGCTCTACGTTGTAGACAGGTAAACTGAGGCTTAGAAATAACTTGACCAGGCTGGGCGCGGGTGGCCCACGCCTGTAATCCCAGCACTTTGGGAGACCGAGGCAGGTGGATCATCTGAGGTTGAGAGTTCAAGACCAGCCTGACCAACGTGGAGAAACCCCGTTTCTACTAAAAATACAAAATTAGCCGGGCATGGTGGCACACGCCTATGATCCCAGCTACTCGAGAGGCTGAGGCAGGAGAATCGCTTGAACCCAGGACGTGGAGGTTATGGTGAGCCAAGATTGCGCCACTGCACTCCAGCTTGGGCAACAAGAGCAAAAATCTCCGTCTCAAAAAAAAAGAAAGAAATAACTTGACTAAAGTTGCAGGGGTAGAAAGTGGCAGTGCTGGAACGAAACCAGGTTTTGCTAAGCCCAGGCCTCTTTCCCACAGCAGCCTCTGCCTTTCTGTGGGTCTCCATGTTGCCAAGCCTGCAGCCCGCAGACCTTGCCCACAGCACTATGCCAGGCATGGGGAGGGAGACTGAGTTCCCACCAGGAAGACAACTCAGGGAGAAAAACGCAGAAAGGACAACACGAACTGGCATCGCGGAGCTGGAAGCAGGGAGGGGCAGAGGGCAAGGCATGAATGTGATCTATGAGTCTGTGCAAAAGGGCTTTGGACATCCAGGGCCCCACACACGCTCCATGCATATGTAGAGAACACATACATGAATGAATGAATCGAGTGTGCGTGTGAGAGCGAATGAATGAATGAAAGAATGGGATGAATGAATGAGGAGGGAGGAGCCCTCCTCTTTTAACACCATTTCTAATACCAAAGCAGGCCAGAGACTTTTGCCATCTGCAACTATAGACTTTAGGAGACTGAGGTCAGGAGAGGAGAGGTGAGAGCTGAGAGCCTTTGTTTCATCTCGGAAAGGTAACAGTGGAAATTTGCATCCCAAGTTACAATTCATAAACCACAGCATACAAACACCAGCCACTAACTCCCCTCACCTCTTCGAAAGTCAGGAAGATTCTATGTGGAAGGGACCTCAGAAATCCAGCTCGATGGAGGGAGTACAGGAATAATAACAAAAATCAGAGCTGCCATTGAGAAATTACCTACACTGTCCAGATATTCCACTAGGCACTGTAAATACATAATTGCATTTAATTCTCACAACTCCAAGAGGTGAGAGTCAGGATTCCCATTTTACAGATGAGAAAATCAAGGCTCAGGTCAGGTCACTGACCCACAGCTGGCAATTGGGAGAGTCAGAATCTGCACTCATGTTTGACTGATTCCAATGACTGTCTTATTCATAAGCCCCAAAAGCTACAAGTACCAGGCAGATGATACACATGAGGAAAGCAGGGTGGACTTAATAAGAAGAGGTGGAGGGAGCAGAAAACCCCAGAGCACGTGTTTCATCTAAAGAGGCAGCTGTTCCTCAGTTTCAGCCAACTCTTGCCATTTGAGAATATAAACCCAGTGTGGCCAGATCTTTCCGTGTCAAGATAAGCCAGAAATCATGTATAGTTCTGGGTGTAAAACCTGATTGTCAAATACTGGAGAATAATGTTTAAATCATTTAAACACTTAGAAAACTAAACAAAGCCTATCTGAAAGACAGATATGGCCTTAGGTCAATATTTTTCAATCTCCGTTCCACAATGTGGGGTGGCAGAGAGCACCCCATCCCTAGAGACGTCAAGCATATTCTGGACAACAGACCCCAGGGGGTGGTGGAAAAGCAGCTGAAGGGGGTGCTGCTGAAGACAGAGCTGGTGAGCTTTAAGATTCCTTTACAAGTTCAAGACCAGCCGGGCCAACGTAGTGAAACCCAGTCTCTACTTAAAAAAAAAAAAAATTAGCCAGGTGTGGTGGCGGGTACCTGTAATCCCAGCTTCTCAGGAGGCTGAGACATGAGAATCACTTGAACCTGGGAGGTGGAGGTTACAGTGAGCCAATACGCACCACTGCACTCCAGCCTGGGCTACAAAGTGAGACTCCATCTTAAAGAAAGATTCCTCCAAAGCCTGAGACTGTGTGAATCCAGGAATTGGCAGAGTGGAGCTGGGCAGGATCCCTAAGCAAGGGGAACACTAAGAGCAGAGGCGTGGAGCCAAGAACAGTCGTTTCATCTTCATTCACTCCTTATTCTGAAGGCCTTCATGTCTCCCCCCATCTTCTCATTTTGGTGATGGCTCTGCCCTAAATCTCTGGCCTAACCATCAGTTGCAATGGCTCCAGGAAAAGGCACCCTCAGGGCTTCCCGGACCTGCTTCCAGATCTCTCTCCACCTGCCTAGGCCCTGCCTCTCCAAACTCTCATCTCATGCGTCATCTTAGCTACCCAACCCAGGTGACTCAGACGATGGTGGCCTGCCATTTGCCTTTTCTCTTCCAGATAATCCACATGCCCCTGAATATTTATTCCCCAAGTGCTCACTACATCCCCACTGTCAATAGAGCTCTGTGCTAGGCATGCAGAATGCCGCTGGGAACAAGACAGATGTCGTTGTCTAGCCCAGTCCTAGCCATGCGGGCACAGCTCAGCAAAGACTTTTACTAAATGGAAACAAGTGATGATAAAGTGGAAAGAGGTTTGACCTCCCCTGTCTCTCTGGCTTCAAGCCCCTGCCTCTCTTCACCTTACAGATACCTGTTGTTCCTACGTCCTTAATATCTCTCCCAGGCATTCGAGGAGGCACAACGGGGAAAAGCCCTGAGAACCTAAGAAGGTAGTTACAGGTGGCATCTTTTTTTTTTAATGTTCTCACTCCCCGACACACTATGGCAAAGGCCCCACTTGCAGGCGTACTCCTTCTGAAGTTGGAAGCTGGCCCTGCCTCTGCTATGGCAGGCAGCCCTGAGTCAGCTGCCAGGACGTGGGGTGGAGTACAAATAGCCCCAGCCCCCCTTCAGGCAGACCAACAGCCAGCAGCTCACCCCCTGGGCACCCATCCAGGTTTCCTTCAAGCTAGGGCCTCAGCACAAGGACCCTAATCAGTGAAACCCCCCACCCTTCCTTCTGCAAACACCCTTGTGGCCAGTTTAGGGCGGGCCAACAGGCAGAGCTGATCTCCCCCTGCTCCCTGAAATGCTCCACACTGAAGGAGCTGTCCCAGGACTGCTTACCCTGGCCAAGAGCAGCCAGCCCATCTGAGAAGGGCTGGGAGCTGCCCTCCAGACAAGGAGTGGAGCTCTGGGATCTGAGTAGGACCCTGACTCTGGTGGACTCCTGCCCTCATGCCCTCCAGTTCTCTGCTCAAAGGCCTGTTCCCATCTACCGTGATTACACACATACACCCCAGCACCCCTGTCTATACCCCTTACCATGCTTTATTTTTTATTTATTTTTTTGAGATGGAGTCTCGCTCTGTCACCCAGGCTGGAGTGCAATGGCACAATCTTGGCTCACCACAACCTCCACCTCCTGGGTTCAAGTGATTCTCCTACCTCCGTTTCCCAAGTAGCTGGGATTACAGGCATGCGCCACTTGGCATATCATAATGTATATTATTTATTTGTGGGAAATTCACTAGAATGAAAGTTCTATGAGGACAGCAGCAATCTTTTTGTTCTATTCCCTGCTCTATCCCATTTCTAGTTGCTAGTAGGTGCTCAGTAAATGTTTGAAGGAGGAGGAAGAGAAGGAAGGGAGAAAGGGAGGGTGGGAGGGAGAATCTTTAGAGAGAGTAGGTGTGGTTAGCCTTCTTCTCCTCCTGGCTGGCACCTCTCCTTCAGAACGACCCCAGACTGGTGGCCTTATAACTTTTTGGAGAAATGACTTTAGCAGCCACTTTTTAAATTTCCGTTTATCTCATTTATCTGGGGCCCGCTCTGTGTCAGACAGTACAGATACGTGATCTCACTTGATCTTCTCAGCAACTCTGAGTCTGTGTCAGTGCTTGGACTCAGGCTTTCTTAACCTCAGCCCCGGTGACAATCGGGCCAGACAGGTCTCTGTTGCAGAGGGCTGTGCTGTGTATTGCAGGACGCATGGCATCATCCCTGGCCTCTACCCACCAGATGCCACCAGTACCCTTACTCCCGGTGTGACAACCAAAAATGCCTCCAGACATTCCTAAATGTCCCTTGGGGTGGGGGGCAAAATTGCTTCATTTGGGAAACTCTATGTTCACTCCACAAAGAAGGAAGCCGGCTCAGAGAAGCTAAGGAGGTTGCTGGAGGCCATGAGAGAGAAAGGAATCTCGCCCAGGTCTGCCTTGCTTCAAAGCCAGCATTCTCTTTATTCTGCCAGGCCATTCTCCCTCAGCAGGCAGGGCTCACAGCCCAGGAAACTGTTACTGGGAAGACCCAGGAGCCTCTGCCCAGAACCCTGCTTGTATCCCAAGACGACAGAGTGAGGCCCCTGACGTGCGAGAAGAGCCTTCCCCAGCAGCAGCTGCTAAGTTTAAGGCCAAGCAGGTTGGAAAACACTTACTCACACTCTGGCCGTGACGGGGAAACATCACCCAAGATAAATCATATCTCTTAATTATCTGCGATTTCTGAGGCTGGCGAAAATTTCTTTTTCATGACAAATATTTGCTTTGAGATTCCTTTTCCCCTGAAGAAGAGAAGCAATGCAAGGAGAGCCCGGGGGCTGGTCTCCCAAGTGGGAGTCCTAGCATCTCTGATCAGCCCTCTGGTCCCACCCAAGCTGTCTGGAGCTGGGTTCCTGCCTAGGCATGCCTCTTCCCTCCACGCTCTGAGTAGCAAAATCCCCAGGTTTCTGTTTTTGTTTTGTGTTTTTAGTTTTCTTGGAAATGTGCCTAAATTGGAGATGTTTACTCACTTAAATGAGTCCTATTTGAAATTACTCTGAGGGAGGGAGGGAGACAGAAAATAAAGGGCACAGGGGCCAGGGTGAAAAGGCCAGGGTTCCCGTCAACTTGAACCTGCTACAGGAAAATTTATTCCACCACTATAGCACCTCTTGGCATGATAAGGAGAGTGCCCAGTCTCCTTAGCCCCCATACCCTCTGGCTCTTCACCCTGCGGGGCTCTCTCAGCTTCATCTCCCCCCACTCTTCCCTTAGGATGAGCCCATTTACTAGCTTTTAAACATGATTTTTCACGTTTTTGTCTTTGCAGTGAATGCTTTTCCTTATTTCCTGCCCATATAACTCCTATTCATATTCTATGACCCGATGTAAACGTTCCTTTCCTCTCTAATCCTTGCCCCAACCCAGGTAGAATTCATCTCTCCCTCTCCGTGATTCCTCAGTAGTTTATCCAGACGTCAATTTCACTTGGTTTACACTCTTTTGGAGATAGGCATGTACTAGGCATCTGGAGTCCGAGGGAAAAGCTGAGTGGGCAACCAGAGCAAGCCAACTGCCAGCAGAGACAGGAAGAGACGTTCAGGTCATTTCACTCCAGGGCTTTCCTGTCCACCCAGCTTGCTTTTCCCTGGTCCACTGACATGTACGACTTTCCTGGGTGCATCTTCTAGAATAAATTGCAGAAGAGCTTTGTAGCAGTCAGAGACCCTAATTCTATATTGTTCTACATTCTGAAGCAGGTAACATAGGTCACCACATTCTTATTCCTTTCTTCCTTCCTTCCTTCCTTCTTCCTTCCTTCCTTCCCTCCCTTCCCCCCTCCCTCTTTCCCTCCCTCCCTCCCTCTCTCTTTCTTTCTTTCTCTCTTTCCTTGACAGAGTCTTGCTCTGTTGCCCAGGGTAGAATACAGTGGCATGATCCCCACCACTTTCTTCTTTCTCCTCTTCCTTCCTTCTCTCTCTTTCTCTCCCTTTCTTTCTTTCTCCCTCCCTTCCTTCCTTCCTTCCCATTTTTTTTTTTTTTGATAGCATCTTGCTCTGTTGCCCAGGCTTGAGTACAGTGGCATGATCTCCACCACTTTCTTCTTTCCCTTCTTTCTTTCCTTCCTCCCTTCCCATTTTTTGTTTTTGTTTTTGTTTCTGTTTTGACAGAGTCTTGCTCTGTTGCGCAGGGTGGAGTACAGTGGCATGATCTCAGCTCACTATAATCTCGACCTCCTGGGCTCAAACAATCCTCCCACCTCAGCCTCCCGAGTAGCTAGGACCACAGGCATGCACCACCATACTTAGCTAAATTTTTAATTTTTGTAGAGATAGGGTTTTGCCATGTTGCCCAGGCTGGTCTCAAACTCCTGAGATTGATCAAGGGATCCTCCCACCTCGACCTCCCAAATTGCTAGGGTTACAAGCATGTACCACCATGCCAGCCAGGCCACCACCAATTTCTATGAGAACATCTGGGTCCTGGTTACATTCAGATGCCATTGTCATGGAGTTGGGCTCATTGAAGGCACTTGACCAGAGTCAATCTCTTTCCTCTTGGTATAAAAATGTGGAGGGAACATAGGGGGTGCTGGTCGTGGCTGAAAGAAAGCAGAGAGCTGATATCCACCTCTGCAGGTCAGCCTCCCGTTATGAATTCACAGCTGCCCCGACTACCCATGAGCTCTGCTGGGACTCAAGGATGCTCCTCTTCTGCTCCAGTCCTGATAATGAGGAAGGAGCGGGTCAAAAGCCCTACCTCAGATGCACAGAGTCAGCTCCTCTCCTTCCACAAATCCTGAAATGTCACAACTCACTCCCAGAGAGTACCATCACACATCTGACTTGCGTTGCCAGTGAGAACCAGCATCTGCAGTCCCTCGCAGAAGCTGGGTTGTAGTTGGTCTGCAGGGCTCTGCTTGGCAGGCAGGCTTATGCTGGAGGTAGCGCAGAAGGCACCCCTACTCCATCATCCCCCCAGTGTCCTGAGTTAATCAGACAGCAAATATATCTGGAATGTTGCTCCAGTACAGTCATTCAGAAAGTGGCTTCAGGACCCACCCAGGGGTTACCAGACTCTTATGGGATAGAAAACTCAGAAACTTTTAATTAATGGCAGGAGATGAGACCAAGGATGAGGGTGAGTCAGTAACTTAGAGATAGGCAGCAGCAGGTATTGAATGTCAAAGTCAGGAGTTTGATTGTTCATTCTTTAAACAGTTTGCAGCCAGAGCAGTGGCAAATTCTAACCTATCTCAGAAGCTCACCCAGGTACAAGTGGAAAATATACATCCAAGGAGGTAGTGCTGGAAGCCAGGAGATAAGAGAGGGACTGTCTCACTACAGCCTCTCTTTCTGTGTTCAACAGCTCCTCCTACCTCAGCCTCCCAAATAGCTGGGACCACAGATGCATGCCGCCATGCTTAGCTAATTGTTTTTATTTTTTTGTGGAGATGGGAGTCTCACGATGTTGCCCAGGCTGCCTTGAACTCCTGTGCTCAAACAATCCTCCCTACCTTGTAATTCCAAAGTGCTGGAATTACGGGCATGAGCCACCATGCCCAGGCATATAGAACTCTTACAAGGCCATTGGGAGAACTGCCAGAGCCTGAGTTGCAGAAGTGTAGAAATTGGAAGGAAGGGGCAAATTCAGAAAGCCTGAAATCCATAACATCAACAGGACTTGCTCATTTATTAGACTGATGGTTAAACAGAAAAAGTCATGAAGTTCGGTGCCCTGGATTAGGGATCTATGTGGGTGGTGATAGCATTAGCCAGGGCAATGAACTGAGAACATGGGACCATTTGTTGGAGATGGAGGAGGTGGGGAGGACAACAGAGAGGTCAAGCATGTCGCTTTGGGTCTGCTGAGTTAGAAGCCCCTGGCAACATCCAAGTGAATATGAATGTATGGGCCTAACCCCAAGGAAGAAGATGAGGGTGAAAATACAGCATAGAAGTTGTTAAATCTATAGAAGAAGATGCGTCTGCCTAAGGAGAGTGTATGCAAACAGAAAAGAGGAGACCTGCAGCAGAGCCTGTGAACTTGCAGCCTGCCAGGAAAGTCAAGAGAAGAGAGAATTGTGCAAAGAAAAGACACTCAGCAAGGTAAGAGGCAGAGGTAGGAGACACGGTGAGATTCTCGTTAGAACTAAGTTAAAAGCAGCTAGCACAGCACCTGCCATATAGAAGGTATCCTCAACATTGGCAATTTTCTACCAACTGGCAGGAATGTGAGCAATATTAGCTGTCATTGAGTTCTTGTTTTCTTCTTTTTTGAGACAGGGTCTTGCTCTGTAGCCTAGGCTGGAATGCAATGGTGCAAACAGGTCTCACTACAGCCTCGACTTTCTGGGCTCAAGTGATATTCCTACCTCAGCCTCTCAAGTAGCTGGGACCACAGGTGCATGCCACCATGCTTAGCTAATTTTTTAATTTTTTGTAGAGATGAGAGTCTCGCGATGCTGCCCAGGCTGTCTCGAACTCCTGTGCTCAATATTCCCCATCTTGGCCTCCCAAAGTGCTGGGATTTACAGGCATGAGCCACCATGTCCAGCCATACAGAACTCTTATGAGGCCAAATATTAACCATTTTCCCTCAATAGCTTATGCATCCTTCATAGCCTATTACTATTATCCCTAGTTTCTTTTTTTCTTTTCTTTTCTTTTCCTTTTTTTTTTTTTTTTTAGACAAAATATTTCTCTGTCACACAGGCTGGAGTGTAATAGCATGATCTCCACTCACCACAGCCTCCACCTCCCGGGTTCAAGCAATTCTCCTGCCTCAGCCTCCAGAGTAGCTGGGATTACAGGTGTGCACCACCATGCCTGGCTAATTTTTTGTATTTTTAGTAGAGATGGGGTTTTACCATGTTGGCCAGGTTGGTCTTGAACTCCTGACCTCAAGTGATCCTCCTGCCTCAGCCTCCCAAAGTGCTGGGATTACAGGCATGAGCCACCACACCTGACCCCTATTTTCAAGATAAAAGGAATGAATCAAAGACGTTAATAAGTGTAGGTAACACCCTAGTCTACAGATGGAAAGGCCAAGCCCAGAGTAACTGAGCCCAAGTGATGGAGAAGCCGAGCCCAGAGTCCATTTCAGATAAGCGGCCCTTGAGCATATGGTACAGGCGCAAGCACCATCCACAGGCCCAAACCCCTGCTCCACCTACCAGTTGCTGCTGTCCCTGCAGATCTTCTCTGGCCCTGCTGGGGAGTCCAGAGCACTCAGCACCACACTGTACAGCATGTCTTGACTCTACGTCAAAGGGCCTGAAAAAAAAAAAAAAGCCTCCAAGGTCTCCTGCCTGCCAAACTGTGATCACAAAACTACTTCTGATGATTTAACTGTAAATGAATCTGAAACATATGGACTGAATTTCCCTTGAACTACACATTAAAATGTTCATTTGCTTAAAATAAAGGCCCTGTTGAAAAACTGTAAAGAAAAAAAGACAGAAAAAACAAGGTGGGAAATACGTGAGCATCAAGGGGGTATGGAAAGTGAGGAGCTGGCGGAGAGGGGACATTTTTGACATCCCCCAAGCACAAGGCAAGTGAGAGATTTTACAAGCGGACTGTGAATTTCTTCTGCCTCCCCACAGGGATGCAACTTTGCTGGACCTGACAGCCCATGTGGGGGTGTCCAGTGACTGCTGAGGTGTGGCAGCTTAAGAATAAGGAAACCCAGAGCCAGTGCGGTGGCTCACACCTGTAATCCCAGCACTTTGGGAGGCAGAGGTGGGTGGATCACAAGGTCAGGAAATCATGACCATCCTGGCTAACACTACTAAAAAAAAATACAAAAAAATAGCCGGGCCTGGTGGCACACACCTGTAGTCCTAGCTACTCGGGAGGTTGAGGCAGGAGAATCGCTTGAACCTGAGAGGCAAAGGTTGCAGTGAGCCGAGATCGCACCACTGCACTCCAGCCTGGGCAACAGAGCAAGACTCTGTCTCAAAAAGAAAAAGAAAAACAAAAGAAGAGGAAACCCTATATACAACATGCCTCTGTGTGTGTGTGTGTGTGTGTGTGTGTGTGTGTGTGTGCGTGTGTGTGTGTGTGAGTGTGTGTGTGTGTGTGTGTTTGCAGGTAACTGGAAAAGGAGAAATATATTTATACAGTGTGTGTGTACATGTGTGTATATATATATATTTATATGAACCACCTTCTCTGTATATAGATATAAAGATATATAAATATATTTAGGAGCTATAAATACATATATAGAGATATCTTGAGAAATAACCATTCTATGTATAAAATGTAAAGTGATAAATTTAGATATTATACTTACTTTATATACAAATAATGTCAAGCTTAGAGGTTTCATATATTCAGAATATACATATTCTAGAAATATCTATGTTAAATATATATGCTAAGTATGTATCTTTAAAATATATGTCATGTATCTAGTTGCATATATCCATGTATATTCCAAAACAAAACCCAAAAGGAAGGACAGTGTGCAAGAGAGCAGTGGGTGCTTCACAACCCTGACCCAGTTGCAATCCGAATCCCTGGATGTTGGGGAAAGGCCAAAAATCACTACTGAGGTGTTTTAGGAGCTGCGCTTCCAGCGGCCTCTGGGCCAGTCTGTTCAACTCAAGTCGGCACAAGCAGCGGGCTCCGTCAGCAGGCCTGAGCTGGACACCCGTGAGAACACCAGTCACCATGCAGAACAAGGAGTTCCTGCCCTTGAAACCCACAAGTCCTCAACATCTTTGCATCTGGCCTCTTCTATGAATGGGTATTTTCCAATCATCCACCGCCTGCCACTTTCTCTCCCGGAAGTCATAGTTGCCAGCTGAAAACTTCCAGAGGGGTGAAGAGAAACCCCTCTCTGAACCTAAACAAAAACAGAGATTGCCTTTGCCAGAGAAAGGCCACCTGCTCAGAAGCTCTGATTTCAAATTATGGAGACCCCAGAGCCACAGTCCAGGCTCAGGAGTGTGCTGGTAAATGGTGGCGATGGTTTCACTTTGTGCTTTTCCTCCCCAGTAAATTCGATGATCCTGTTTTATTTTGTTTCCTCCCCCAACCCCTTGGTGCTGTTAGGAAATAGTTTTGGGAAACACTTGTTCAAAACACAGCAGCAGAAAATGGGTGCACTGCCAACAAGTTTTTCAAAAGAACTATCTGGCAGCCCTGAAGCAGATTACAACGCTGGTACAAACCTTGACTGACTGCAGGGTTACAGATGTCAGAATTGTGTGTCTTCAGAAACATGCACAACAACAACTGGAGTCCCTGTCATAATGCCTGGCCCTAGCAACATTGCAAAATGCTGGCCGGCAGAGAGGACAGAAACCATTCGGTCACAGCCTTTTTCCTGAGTAATAGTGGGGCCCTACAAGCTACAACTCAGTTGTCAAGAGGACTGGAAATTCCTTGACTAGACTCATATAAACTGGACCTTTCCACGCATGTCTCTGTCAAAAATGACTTTCTTTTAAGAGAGACCTGTCAGCAGAAGGGAATGGGAATCTGTGCCAAGGCTGCAAAGAGATGAATATGCACTGCCAGACATCTGCCAGTTCTCCCGGCACAAGGGAAGAGTTAACCCTTGACATGGTGCAGGAAGTGAGATAATCCACTGCCAAGGTCCAGAACTCTGATGCGGGAGGGAGGCTACATGCATTCAAATCTCAGCTCTGAAACTCACTCCCTGTGGGTACTTGGACAACTGAACCTCTCCTGTCCCAGTTGCCCCACCTGTAAAATTGGCATGATAATAATTGTCACTATATCATAAAGACAGTCTGAGGATCAAATGGGTAAATATAAGAAGGACTTAGTACAATGCCTGATACATAGTAAGTTCTCACTAGATAGTAGTTATTATTTGTGTTGCTTTTTTGTTGCTGTTAGTTTCAGCTCACTACAATTAAGAAGCTAAAAAATACGTTTGTCTGAATTGGCACTAGCAAAAATTTAGTAAGAAGTGTGTATGTGAATCCTTCTCCTAAGTACCACAGGGATGTTTATTTAGAATGGAGACCACCCAAAAATCACACTATGCTCATTTCAACTACTTACTAATTCATTGATTGATTCTGAATCATGTTTTATTTCTTTTCTTTTCTTTTTTTAGATGTAATCTCGCTCTGTCACCCAGGCTGGAGTGCAGTGGCCCAGTCTCAGCCCACTGCAACCTCTGCCTCCAGGGTTCAAGTGATTCTTTTGCCTCAGCCTCCTGAGTAGCTGGGACTACAGGCATGCGCCACTACACCCGGCTAATTTTTGTATTTTTAGTAGAGATGGGGTTTCACCATGTTGACCAGGCTGGTCTTAAACTCCAGACCTCGTGATCCACCCACCTCACCCTCCCAAAGTGCTGGGATTACAGGCGTGAGCACCAAGCCCACAGATGCCTAATCATTTAACATTAGCATGGAGGGATAGCTACTTGAAGAAGATGCAGTTCTTGCTCTGATAGGATTCTTAGTCTACTTGAAGAGATAAACGTGGACAGAATGATAACACAAGACACAATCACTTGCATTTGAAATAGGAGGATCCTCAGAAGCCAGAAGAACCACTGGGTGGCTACTTGTCAATTCTGGCCCTCGAAGGGCACATTTTCTGACACTTCCTCCCAATCTGAGGTTTCCAGGGTGAGCTAGCGCAGGAGGAAAGCCTCGTGCGCACCTGCTTTCCTGCAGCACCCACAGCCTGCAGCTGCACTCATCAGCCACTCTGTCTCCTCCTCTGGATTGGGGCCTCCCTGAAGACAGGGCTGCTGCCAGTCTTATATACCTTTGTATTCCCAGTGCCAGCTTACAGTCCCCATTCAGAGAATGAATATATGAATGATGAGAGAAAGAAGGAAGGAAGAAATGAGGTAGAGTGGATTGAAGACAATAATTCTGGATTATCAGCAAGAGATCTGTTAGGAGGCAATGATGATGGCCTTGGACAACATGATATGCATAGTCAAGAGACCTCAAGCAGAGAAACAACTGTCTGCCTATAGGCACGCAATCAGTCCGTCTCCACCATGAAGACGTGTCAATGCTGAGATCTGAGGATCCCCAGGGTAAGCTAGCACTCAGCTAGAGAGCTGCTGAGCTGGAGGTCAACCTGTACCATGTTAGAGTGACAAGTATTGATGTAATAACAGTGCCAGTAGCCCATGGAAATGGGCCATCAGGAAACTGGCATAAGCATGACCCATACAAAGCAGCCTCTTAGCTTCATGTTTGGAATCTATCTCCAGCCTTTCAGCCAGTGGATCCCCAGAACAGAAGAGGAAGGGAAAGGAATGTTGGTGATTAGAGTTCCATGATATTGCCAGTACTATTTTCTTTACATACAGTGTTGAAAAGTTACTAGAATTGTTTCTATTTTATAGCTAGGGATCGTGAGGCTCAGAGAGGGCAAGTAACTTGTCTAATGACACACAGCTACTAAAACTCAAGGATGGGACTTGAGCCCAGATATTCTGGCTTCAAAATCCATGCTCTTGCTTTTGAATCACACTGTAGCTCTTCTCTTACATACTACGATGGACTCACTCTAACTCCCATCATAAGGCATTCATTTCTCAAAGGAAATCACAAACTGCTTATTTCACTATCATTTGGCAACTGCACGCAGTTCTTCAGGGAAACTGGGGAGCCCAGGATGAAAATTCCACCCATGGATTATCTTAAATTGCTTGTGTTTCCTTGAAAAATATCTGGCACTACCAACAGCTCTGGTTTGGTTTCCAGCAGTGACCAGAGCCTTGTTCAACAAGGACGCTCTGATAATTGATTGGCTGTGGTCTTCCTAACACTTGATACCAACAGATGCTATGAATCAGAAGCTGCCATCTGTCCATGACACTCAGCTTTATGGGGGCCTCCAGGGCTTCAACCAGCCTGAAGAATCAGCCTTAGCTCCATTAGGGCACTGCCATGGCAAATCCAAGGCACTAGAGGAATGCTAGCTTCCCAGTGGGAAAGGCTTGGCACGCTTTGGGATCCTGGATGTGCTCAACTGTAGAGCGGAAGACAAAGGCTTCTAACAAAGAGCTCGGTCTGCAAAAAACATCAAATGTATAAGAGATGGAAGAGTATTTAGACGGTCATTGAGAGCGAGGTAGCAGGAAAAACACCAGCTTTGATATCCCTTGAGAGACCAGGGAAATGGGGACACTGTGTCCAAGTCCACTGAGCACATCATGCCAGCCACCAGGCTGGACATTTTACACAATCATCGCCAGTGCTCACAGCAGCTCTCTGAAGTTGGAATGACTATCTCCACTTTACAGAGGAGAAAACCGAGAATTAGACAGTGAGTTGTCCCAGGTCATTAACCTCCTATGCTATACTCTATTGTAGGGCAAGGACTATGGCTGGTTTTTGCTCTCAGCTCTGAATTCTACATCTAGCGTCAGGCATCAGGACCAGCAACATAATTTGTAGGCCTCAATGCAAAATGAAAATACAGGGTTTCAAGGTTGTTTCTGGTTTTGTTTAGTTTTGTTTTTTTGAGAAAGGGTCCTGTTTGACACTCAGGCTGGAGTGCAGTGGTATGATCGTAGCTCACTGCAGCTTTAAACTCTTATTCTCAAGCAGATCCCAAGTAGCTGGGTCTACAGGCATGAGCCACACCATGCCTGGCTATTTTTAATTTTCTTGTAGAGATGAGGTCTTACTATGTTGCCCAGGCTGGTCTCAAACTCCTGGGATCAAGCGAGCCTCCAGCTTTGGCCTTCCAAAGTACTAGAATTACAGACATAAGCCACCATGCCCAGTCGAAATGCAGGGTTTCTTGTCTAACAATTATTAAGAACTTCAAGATGGTAACAGCAGATCATTAAACCAAGCCTGGGACTGTCTGAGAGATAGTTGTACTCCCATGTTTATTGCAGCACTGTTCACAATAGCCAACATGTAGAATCAACCTAAGTGTCCATCAACAGATGAACGGATAAAGAAAATGTGGTACATATACACAATGGACTATTATTCATCCTTAGAAAAGAAATGATATCCTGTCATTTGCAGCAACGCGGATGGACTTGGAGGTCATCATGTTAAGTGAAATAAGCCAGACACAGAAAGACAAATATCGCATGTTCTCACGCATATGCTTGAGACAAGAACTTGGATCTCATGGAGGTGGAGAATAGAATGGTGATTACTAGAGGCTGGGAAGGGTGATGTGTGTTGGGAGGGGGAAGAAGAGAAATTGTTTAACAGGTATAAAAGTGTAATTAGAGGCATGGTGGCTCACGCCTGTAATTCCAGCACTTTGGGAGGCTGAGGCAGATGGATCACGAGGTCAGGAGTTCGAGACCAGCCTGGCCAACATGGTGAAACCTTGTCTCTACTGAAACTACAAAACTCAGCTGGGCATGGTGGTGGGCGCCTGTAATCCCAGCAACTAGAGAGGCTGAAGCAGGAGAATCTCTTGAATCCAGGAGGCGGAGTTTACAGTGAGCTGAGATCATGCAACTGCACTCCAGCCTGGGTGACAGAGCAAGACTCTGTTTCAAGAATTAAAAAAAAAAAAAAAAAAACAATAAAACAATAAAGTAGCCTGGGCATGGTGGCTCATGCCATCAGCACTTTGGGAGACTGAGGCAGGCAGATCATTTGAGGTCAGGAGTTTGAGACTAGCCTGTCTAATATGGTGAAACCCCATCTCCACTAAAAATACAAGTATAAGCTGGGCATGGTGGTGCACACCTATAACCCGAACTACTCAGGAGGCTGAGACAGGAGAATGGCTTGAATCCAGGAAACAGGGGTTGCAGTGAGCCAAGATTGTGCCACTGCACTGCAGCCTGGGTGACAGAGTGAAACTCCATCTCAAAAAAAAAAAATCAGATAAAATGAATGATTTCTAATATTCTATAGTGCAGTAGGGAAATTATAGTTAATAATAATTTGGAATAATGGTATATTCCAAAATAGCTAGAAGAAAAGAATTGTAATGTTCTCAACACGAAGAATAAATGTTTCAAGTCATGGATGTCCTAATTACCTTAATGTGATTGTTACACATTGTATGCATGTATCAAAATATCACATGTACCCCCAAAATAAGTACAACTATGATATGTCAATTTAAAAAATGTAAAAGAGGCACATGCAGGAACCCCGCAAGTATGGAGTCCTGTGTGACTGCAGAAGTCACGTGCCCATGACACCAACCCTGGCCAGCATCATTTTTAGCACATATTAGCTTACAAATAAGAAGTCTATGGAATAAATGAATGACGAACAATAAAACTGAAAACTAGGTCTGTCTGTTAGATCTCAAAGTCTGTCTAGATCTTTGTATCATTCTTTGCCAACTTCTCCCTAAGTATAATCTCCCTGGTCCCAGTTTTTTTTAATCTGTTAAGAGATCGAAGCAAAAAGAAATGTCAAAACAATGTATGAGAAAGCACTTTTAAATGATGATATTCTGTGTAACACTCCTGGTTGTTTTTTTTGTTTTTGTTTTTGTTTTTTTTCTTTTAGATACAGGTCTTACTGTGGCTATGTCGACCAGGCTGGAGTACATTGGCACAATCATAGTTCATGGCCTCAAACTCCTGGGTTCAAGTGATTCTCCTGCCTCAGCCTCCCAAGTAACTGGGATTACAGGCACACTCCACCATGCCTAGCTAAAATATTATTTTTAAAATGTCTCATTTCCAAGTTTTTCACGGTACCTTAGGACATGACCTTGGTCAGAAGAGGTGGTATAGGATGAGTGCATATCACCCTGAAATCTAGTAGAGTCCACTTTAGCTCCCTGACACATGGTACCACCAGATCCAGAGAGGGGCCTGCCTTCTCCATCAGCAGCACTGATGAAACCTGTCTCCTGCAACTCATCCTGGCACTATTGCTAGCATGGTGCTTCTGTGCTAATGTTTTAAAAGGCTCTTTGTCTCCAGGGGGATGCAGTACTCACCACTGGACATGACCAGAGCTCCCTGCAGCCTTGAACTCCTAGGCTCAAGCAGATCCTCTCATCTTCGCCTCCCAAGTAGCTGGGACTACAGGCATGAGCCACCGTGCTTGGCTATTTTTTTTTCTTGTAGAGATGCCTAAGTGCTCTCAGGATCCCAGAGCCTAACTACTGTTCTAGGAGCCAAAAGCACCAGCAATGCTGTTGAATGAATCTGCCTACAATCTAAAGGGGAATGGAGTAAGGGCAGAAAGAAAAGGTTGACAGGGGATATCAGTTGACAGCTAAGGTTCCTCAGTTACAAGTAATGTGAACAGACTGTCTTGTTTAGGCACAGAACAATGGAGGACTGGCGTGGGGGCAGCTGACAGGAAGGATTCAGAGCTGCTCACAGAACCCAAGGAAGACCAAAACTACAGGCCTTGGGAGAATGCAGGAGCCAGGGAAACTCACAGAAGCTCTGGAAACTTCTCTCTAAGCAGCATTTTTAGACTATTGGTTTAGCCTATTCATGAGTCATGAAATGAATTTAGTGAGTAACCCTCAGTGTTTTCTTCATTCATCCCTGTATTATGTGTATGGGTGTGAACCAAGTAATGATCAAGAATGTATCTATTGCCCTAGATTCTAGTTTACAAAAAAAGTTGCTGCTTTGGGGTATTATCATTATGAGGCTCAGATCCAACAACCTGGCCCTAATCTAATGTCTCAGTTTAGGCCTTATATGCTTGTCTTTGGACCAATCAATGATAGCCATGGGCAGAAGACACAGACCAGACACCGTCCCTAGGGAAAGCACCATGTTCAGGGCAGCACCACTCGGAGTCTACCAAGCCACTGTAGCTAAGCAGAACACAGAAACCCACAGAGGCCTACAGTGGTCTTTGTCAGAATCTCAGCAGGCTGGCAAAAGGGGGTGTATACGCCTGCTATCAAAGTTCTAGGCAAGCCTTAGATTTGAATGGTATCCAGCTGAAAAGGATTCATGAAACCATTGGCTCTCAAGTCATAATGATGCAGATGAGAAAACTGAGGACAAGACCAGCGACTTGTGGAAAGCCACACTTCAAATAAGATAAGACTGAATTTTCAGCTCCTAGTTATTTTATAAAGATTAAAAAGCAGAGAAACATTTCCATGATCCACCATCTTTAACATCCCAGTGCAACATGTACATTCTTCCTTTCGTTTTATAAGTGATCCTCAGCTTGTCATGACCCAGGGGAAGAGAAAAAGATTTGGATTCTAGTTTACAAAACAAACAAACAAAAAAGTTGCTGCTTTGGGGCATTCACTGAGGAATGCTCCCAGTAACTGTAACTGAGGAACCTTGAAGGGAAGGAAAAGGAGAAAAGAAAAACAGGAAAGGAAATGGGGAGAAGAGAGAAGAAAACAAGAAAGAAAAGGGGATGGAATGGAAGTGAAAGAAAGAAGGGGAGGGGAGGGGAGGTGAGGGGAGGGAAGCAAGTAACACCAATCTCCAAAAATGTAGGATGAAACTACAAATTTTCTAGGAATCAGTACTATGCCTAGCAGATAAAGAATATTTATCAGCATATGTGAACAAAAAAATTCTGCTTTCTTGAGAAGAAATTTACCAATTAATCAATGTCTTAAACAAATAAACAGTCAGGTGAGGTGGCTCATGCCTGTAATCCCAGCACTTTGGGAGGCCGAGGCAGGCGATCACCTGAGGTCGGGAGTTCAAGACCACACTGATCCACATGGAAAAACCCTGTCTCTACTAAAAATACAAAACATTAGCCAGGCATGGT
The DNA here is from genome assembly GCA_963573385.1 of Cacajao melanocephalus. Taxonomy (NCBI): domain Eukaryota; kingdom Metazoa; phylum Chordata; class Mammalia; order Primates; family Pitheciidae; genus Cacajao; species Cacajao melanocephalus. Next base: position 47,014 of record CAUYLG010027872.1, on the reverse strand, counting down.
GGCTCATGCCTGTAATCCCAGCTACTCGGGAGGCTAAGGCAGGAGAATCACTTGAACCTGAGAGGCAGAAGTTGTGGTGAGCCAAAATCGCGCCATTGCCCTCTAGCCTGGGAACAAGAGTGAAACTCCATCTCAAAAACAAACAAACAAACACCCAGTGCAACATGACAAAACCCTGTCTCTACAAAAAAATTAAAACTTAGGCTGGTGTGGTGGCACACTCCTGTAGACCACCTACTAGGGAGGCTGAGATGGGAGGATCGCTTGAGCCTGAAAGTTTGAGGCTCCACAGTGAGCTATGATTGCCACTGCACTCCAGCCTGGGAGACACAGTGAGACCCTGTCTCAAAACAAAACAAAACAACAACAACAAAAAGGCCTGGAGTAGAAAGAATGCTGGATTTGAGATTGAAATTTGAAAACTAGACTCCACCTCCAAGCCCTATCACTCACAAGTTGGATGACCTTAGGCAATCATATACTCTCATTACACCTCAACGTCTACATCAATGAAACGGAAACGGCACCACATTACTGTAAAGAATTCTAGTTAAAACTAGACAAGATAATGATGCAAAACATCTAGCATGAAGCCTGGCATCTCATGAGCACACAATACACGCCAATTCCGTATGAATGTGTCATCTCTTACTCTGTAGTGGAGATATAGCTCTTACATCAGAAAAAAAAAAAAAAAAAAACACTTAAAATACAATCCTGAACCAAATAGACACCCATGATGAGGCATTTCTTTTGCAGAAAGTTGTGGTCTGCTTTGTAGGCAACAGTGAAATACCCATTGGCCTATGGACACCCTATCAAACAGTTCCACCTCTGGTCATACACCCTATTTCCTCACTTCCTCCAATTTGCTCACACCTGCCTCTAATCTGGGTTTCTTGCAAGTGAGTAATATCTGTCTTGGCCTGACCTCTTTGTTGCTATACATACAACACAGAAAACACTGTTAATGCCTTGGCGTGACCTCTTTGTTGCTACACATACAACCACAGAAAACACTGTAAATACCAAAGCATCCGAGATCTTTCCCAGTGCCACGTATCAAACGGAATGGTTTCCTCCAAAGTTGAAGTTCACCTCATATCCAATGAGTCAACAGGATCCAAATTTTCCTTGGACTTATATTGTACTGTTCAAGATGCTTGTGTGCATTTATGTAATTTTGCTAGAAACAGTTTGGCAATTTCCTCAGACTTTAATTTGTAGTTAATTTTTTTGTATTTCAAATTTTTGAATTTTATTTCTAATTTTTGTGGGTACGTAGTACATGTATATATTTATGGGGTACATGAGATGTTTTGATATAGACATGCAATGTACAATAAGCTCATCGTGTAGAATGGTGTATTCATCCCCTCAAGCATTTTCCTTTGTGTTACAAACAATCCAATTACATTGTTATTTTAAAATATGCAATTAAGTTATTATTGACTATAGTCACCCTGTCGTGCTATCAAATATTGTCTTATTCATTCTTTCCGTTTTTTTTTTTTTTTTTTTTTTTTTTGAGATGGAGTTTCACTCATCTCCCAGGCTAGAACGCAATGGGGTGATCTTGGCTCACTGCAACTTCTGGCTCCCAGGTTCAAGCAATTCTCTTGCCTCAGCCTCTCACGGCGCTGGGATTACAGGTGCCCGCCACCATGCCGAGCTAACTTTTGTATTTTTAGTAGAGACTTGGTTTTGCCATGTTGGCCAGGCTGGTCTCAAACTCCTGACCTCAGGTGATCCACCCGCCTCGGCCTCCCAAAGTGCTCATTTTTTCTAACTATTGTTTTTGTACCCATTAACCATCTTCCAACTCCTACTAAACTTCCCAGCCTCTGGTAACCAACCTTCTACTCTCTATGTTCATGAGTTCAATGTTTTGATTGTTAGATCCCACAAGTAAGTGAGAACATGTGATGTTTGTCTTTCTGTGTCTGGTTTATTTCACTTAACATAATTCCTTCCATTTCCATTCACGTTGTTGCAAATGACAGAATCTCATTCTTTTTTTATGGCTGAATAGTACTTTCTTCAGTGTAAGTACCATGTTTTCTTTATGCATTTATCTATTGATGGACACTTACATTGCTCCAAATTTTGGCAATTGTGAACAGTGCTGCAACAAACATGAGAGTGTAGATTTCTCTTCAATAGCCTGATTTCCTTTCTTTTGGGTGTATACCCAGTAGTGGGATTGCTGGATCATATGGTAGCTCAGTTTTTAATTTTTTGAGGAACCTCCAAACTGTTCCCCATAGTTGTGCTAGTTTACATTCCCACCAACAGTGCATAAGGGTTCCCATTTCTCCACATCCTCACCAGCATTTGTTATTGCCTGTCTTTCCTTAGACTTCAAACAAGTCACCTGCAGCTCCCCACAATCCCCCTCCATTGGCAGAGATGAGCAGGAATCCCCTTTGAAAGGTGTCTCACATATCTAGGGTTTGCTTTGCATGTTAAGAGTGTTACTGGTCATCAAAAGGTAGATTTTCTCGTGGGAATGTTAGTAGTCAAGGATACCATCTAATGAATTTGACAAAATTTTCAAACCATAATAGACACTTGACAGTGTTGTCGATTTGCTTTGCTCTGACTTGGTATGAGGACTCAAGTTGCACACCACAGTGCTGACAGAGTCTGGTTTTAAGCCTAACCAGATGTCCATAACTGCTACCCAAAAGTGCTAATGCTCTGAGAAATATGGCCAAATCTAACTGCCTTATCATCACTACATTCATATTCCAACTCTAGCTACCATTCATATTCCAGCTCTATCCTAAACAAGCTTGCAAATCTGCCACGGCCAGCCGAGTGTGGCGGCCCACACGTACAATCTCAGCATTTTGGAAGCCCAAGATAGGAAGATTGCTTAAGGCCAGGAGTTCAAGAGCAGCCTGAGAAACATTGTGAGACCCCCATCTCTAAAAATTTTTCTAAAAATTAACTGGGCATGGTAGCATATGCCTGTGGTCCCAGCTACTTGGGAGGCTGAGGCAGGAGGTTTACTTGAACCCAGGAGGTCAAGGCTACAGTGAAACTTAATCATGTCACTGTACTCCAGCCTGGGCAACAGAGTGAGGCATTATCTAAAAAAAAAAAAAAAAAAAATCTGCCACAGCCATTTATACTCCTTAGACTGGTACTCATGGCCCTTCATAACCTGGGCCCAATCTTCCTCTTCAGTCTAATCTTTAATTTCTCCTCCTTCCCTGGACTTTATTCAGTAGCAGCATTGATAGAACACCAGAAGGAACACACAATCTCCAAATCACAGTGATCGAAGCAATAAACTTTTCCAGCTCATGTTAGAGTCCTCTGGGTCTCTATTTTATACAGTCATTCAGGGACGCTGGCTCCATCCAATTTTTCGTCCTATCATCTTCTTCATCCTTGGAGTTCTCTTCATTAAGCCAAAGGATGGAGAAATACAATGTGGGAGATTGCACACATTTTACTGGCCAGAACTTAGTCACATGGTCCTGCCAAACTGCAAAGGGGACTGGGAAGTATATTCTAACCGTGTCTCTAAGAGGAAAAGGGAAAGGGAATTGAGAAGCACACACATTGTCCCTGCCACACACGATAAGTAGTTTGGCATCTCCAAACAGCTTTACTTTATGCTCCTCTGTGAAGACCTATAAGCATTGACCTGTGGCCTCATCCCTATATTCCCCAACCCTTCCAACCCAGGTGAATGCCATTGTCAGCATGAGAACATCTACTCTTTTTTCTTCAGAAGCTTCCCACATCCTCTTACACCTGGGCAATCTGTTGCCTCCTCCTCTACCCTTCCCCCATTACTCATGCCATCACCAACTCTCACCGCAGTGCATGACAGCGCTCTCTTGATGCTTCTGGCCCCCTGACTAGACTGAGAACTCTGTAGGAGCAGGGAGCAGGCTTATTCCTGCGTGGGTCTCCAGTCTCTAGCCCTGTGCCCAAGATATGTTTGGCATTCTGAAAATAGAGCTGAATTATGGAAAGAGAGCAAAAGACATGGGGGGTTATCAGCAGTGCACGACATGGAGTCCATGATGATGGAAGCCTCTTCTGGATCCTCTATTCTGAGACCTTTTTAGAATAACCTCAAGAGACTATCATTTAATGGAGAACTCTGAAAAAGCATCCTGAAAAAGAAGTAAGGAGAGCCCATCATCACGAGTGTTTGGGAGAAGCAGTGTCAACGGCCGCTGGCTAGTGTACTTCAAGGACAATCTTGTGCAAATGACTGAAGGACCCCAGGAGTCTGGGGAAGTCAACAGCACTTAATCAGAAGAGATAAAGCACTGACTGACACTGAAAGGGGACAAGAGGGGCTAACTGCTTGAGAATGCAAAGTTCCACCCTCAGGGGAAGAAGACAGATGCCGTGGCACTCCCTGAAACAGAAGCATAAGCGAATGAATCTCAGTCCACAAACTCTGTTGGGAGTGAACGAGCAAAGCACTTTATACAAATCAACTTAATTTTGATCCTGAGCTCTCTCCTACCAAAATGGAAGAAATTCAATCCTGCTTTTGTTTGGCTCTCTCCATCTCCCAAGATTGTGTCAGTGACACCAGGGTGTCACCTAGTACTAAGGTGTTAAGGAAGGCTCTCTCTGGTTATAAGTGGTTTGTCCAAAGCTCTTTCTCCGCTGACCACCCGCACCCCTGCCACCGTCTGGTCCACATGATCCCTTTGGGCATCACACCCCAACGTGTGACACAAGCTTCTCTGGATAGGGGAGCCCCACACGTGCTGCCAGCCTCCTGTGTGAACCAAGTAACTTTTCCCCCTGGGGTCTTGCATACCCCAGGGTGCAGGCCTTGCCATCAGGATGCAGGTCCCTCTGTTCAAATAGTCCCTAGAGGCCAGGCGCAGTGGCTCACACCTGTAATCCCAGCACATTGGGAGAGCAAGGTGGGTGGATCACCTGGGGTAGGGAGTTCAAAACCAGCCTGGCCAAGATGGCAAAACCCCATCTCCAATAAAAATACAAAAGTAAGTCGGGCGTAGTGGTGCATGCCTATAAACCCAGCTACTTGGGAGACTGAGGTAGGAGAATCACTTGAACCCAGGAGGCAGAGGTTGTAGTGAGCCAAGATCACAACACCACAAAAGAAAGAGTCCATAGAGATATCCTTCTCTCCCCATATCCTAAGTGAATCTGCCTTTCATTTGGGGGATCCTTCTCTTCTCAAATCCTGTATTCCTTGGCTGTACCAGAGGCCTGCCTGCAACTGTCAAGGTAAGCTTTTTTCCAACAGTATGTTGGCCTGCCCCTAGCTTAAAAAATCAAGCTGAGGCTGGGCGCAGTGGCTCACACCTGTAATCCCAGTACTTCGGGAGGCCGAGGCAGGCGGATCACAAGGTCAAGAGTTTGAGACCAGCCTGACCAACATGGCGAAACCCCGTCTCTATTGAAAATACAAAAATAATTAGCTGAGTGTGGTGGCAGGTGCCTGTAATCCCAGCTACTCGGGAGGCTAAGGCAGGAGAATAGCTTGAACCTGGGAGGCACAGGTTGCAATGAGCCAAGATTGCACCACTGCACTCCAGCCTGGGCAACAGAGAAATACTACAAAAAAAAAAAAAAAAAAAAAAAAAACCAAAAATTTAAACCAGGACATTTCACACAGATATCCAGAATTTCCTCTTTGTTAAGAAAGTCACAAGATCTGGTATCGCTGGTCCCTTCAGATAGAGCATGAACACTTCAGTTTGCCCCAAGTCTGCCACCATTATTTGTTATGTGTATACCCAGCTTGTTTCCTCTGTGTTTTGCTGACATTTTACCTCCCCGAACCCTGCAGGACTTTGGTCTTTCGACACTTAGCTTAGGCCACAAATCTGTAATCGCAAGCGTCCTGCTATAAACTTCTGAGCTAAGGAAGCATGGACCTTCGGCATACTTGAATGGAGGAAAATGAAAGAGAAAGGAAAAGAGAAAAATCCAGACAGATAAAAACAAATGTTTTAAATTACCTTGCTTGAGAAGCATTAACTAGGATCCAGTGAGAGGCACAAAAACATGTCTCAGGGATTCTCACATCTCCCAAAGCCGATGCTTTGAGTGAGAAAGTCATTCAGAGGCCATCCCCCCTTCCACCATGTGACAAAAGAGCGGGATCTCTAACAACATCTGAGCCACTAAATGTAGTGAGCTCATTGGCAGTGAAGCCCATGGGTGGTAGACTTTATAGGGTGTTGTCACGGGGTTCTTGGTGTCTATGAAGTGCTAGGATAAGGCCTGCACACAGTTGGTGCCCAATCAACAGGAGCTACTACTTTAACAGTCAGAATAGCAGGCTGGGTGTGGTGCCTCATGACTGTGATCCCAGCACTTTGGGAGGCCAAGGTGGGTGGATCACCTGAGGTCAGGAGTTCTAGACCAGCCTGGCCAACATGGCAAAACCCTGTCTCTAATAAAAATGCAAAAATTAGCTGGGCATGGTGGCATGCACCTGTAGTCCCAGCTACTCTGGAGGCTGAAGTACGAGAATTGCTTGAACTCAGGAATCAAGGGCTGCAGTAAGCCAAGATCGTTCCACTGCACTCCAGCCTTAGCAACAGAGAGATACCCTATCTCAAAAAAAAAAAAAAAATTAAAATTAAAATTAAAAAATAAAAATAAAAATGCCCATAGCCTCTTTCAATTCTCACAATAACCCTGAGTAACCAGCAGAGATATCCTTGGGTTAGAGGTGGAGAAACAAGCCTCAGGAGACAAAGTTAACTTGTCCAAGTTTCCAAAGTTTGAGAGAAGCAGAGAGAAGATTTGGGTCAGATAGTGCATTTGGAACTTTGTACTATAGCAACTGAGTGAAAGAACCAGTGACCACAGTGGGCTTGGGTTTCCCAGATATTCTAAATGGGAGTTGGCACCAGCCAGGGAGCCCTTAGCACATGGGGCAAGTTCCTTAACTTCCCTGTGCCTCAGTTTCCCTACCTGTGAAATGGGGATGGTAACAGTATCACCTTTATAGAGTTATCATTTTTTTTTTTTGAAATGCAGTCTCACACTGTCACCCGGGCTGCAGTACAGTGGTGCAGTCTGGGCTCACCAAACCTCTGCCTCCCAGGTTCAAGTAATTCTCCTGCCTCAGCCTGCCAAGTAGCTGAGATTACAGGCGCCCACCACCACACCTGGCTAATTTTTTGTATATTTAGTATAGATGGGGTTTCACCACGTTGCCTAAGCTGATCTCAAACTCCTAACCTCATGATCCACCCACTTCGGCCTCGCAAAGTGCTGGGATTACAGGCGTGAGTCACCACGCCCGTCTGGAGTTACCATTTTGAAGGAGTTGCTGTTAGCAAAGCACTAAGTACAGTGCCTAGTGCATAGTAAGTTCTGTATGATTGTTAAATATGTGGCCTTGTGTCACAGCATGTGGCAAGCCCATGTTGTTGCACATGGGTCATGTTACTCTGTGCCATCATGATGCTCAAATGCAAGTACCGGGCCTGGGGCTCTGTCAGCCTTGGGACAGAAGCTCTCTGGAGCATTTCCCATTGCAAAGCCCCTCTTATGTATCCAGGACTCCTCTTTACCATGCTCCTCCCATTCTCTAAAGTGTGAGTTCCACTGAGGGCAGGCCCAAACCTGGGGCTGATCCTTGTTACTAATGCTCAAGCAGCATTCAGTTCCAATTGTTCTTTTTTTGGCTTGAGTGGAGCAGGACTCACTTAGCAAATGAGAAATACAGGAAGTGTGTTGCTTTTTTTTTTTTTTTTAAAGAGACAGAGTCTCACTCTGTTGCCCAGGCTGGAGTGCAGTGGCACGATCTCGGCTCACCACAACCTCTGCCTCCCAGGTTCATGCAATTCTCCTGTCTCAGTCTCCTGAGTAGCTGGGACTACAGGCATGCACCACCATGCCAGGCTAATTTTTGTATTTTTAGTAGAGACTGGGTTTTACTATGTTGGCCAGGCTGGTCTGGAACTCCTGACCTCATGATTCGCCTGCCTCAGCCTCCCAAAGTGCTGGGATTACAGGTGTGAGCCACCGTGCCCGGCCGGAAGTGTTTTTTGAAGTGTGAGAGATTCCACAGCTGGAGAGACAATGGGAGAGGCTAGGTAGGAGGCAGGGGAGAAGATGCAGGATTTCTTAGGCTGACATGGGGCTTCCACGAAGCATCAGAGAATGTGAGGATGGACTTTACACCATAAGAAGCACAGTGTTGGCTGGGCGCGGTGGCTCACGCTTATGATCCCAGCACTTTGGGAGGCAGAGGCAGGTGGATCATGAGGTCAAGAGATCAAGACCATCCTGGTCAACATAGTGAAACCCTGTCTCTACTAAAAATACAAAAATTAGCTGGGCATGGTGGTGCATGCCTGTAGTCCCATCTACTCAGGAGGCTGAGACAGGAGAATTACTTGAACTTAGGAGGCGGAGGTTGCGGTGAGCCAAGATGGTGCCATTGCACTCCAGCCTGGGTAACAAGAGTGAAACTCCATCTCAAAAAGGAAAAAAAGAAGCACAGTGTGGAACAGCACAGTGCTGGTGGGCATGATGGGAAGCACAGGCTTCTGAAAGAAGACAAAACTGCGATGGGAACAAAAGACACTTTGCAGAGGTGACAAAGCCTGGAAGACATCAACAGGTGTCTGACTTCCAAGGCAGGATAAACCCAGGAGCTGGCAACCACAGGAACTGTGGGGGATAGAGGGTCCTCTCTGCCTGTCCCCAGCCTACCCATCTACTCTGATGCACTAGTAGTTTATACATTTAGAGCAAGGTTTTGAACATCAAGTTCACATAGACAACATTTAATTTTTTTTGAGAATGAGTTTCACTCTTGTTGCCCAGGCTGAAGTGCAATGGCTCGATCTTGGCTCACTGCAACCTCTGCCTCCTGGATTCAAGTGATTCTCCTGCCTCAGCCTCCCGAGTAGCTAGGACTACAGGCACGCACCACCATGCCCAGCTAATTTTGTATTTTTAGTAGAGATGGGATTTCTCCATGTTGGTCAGGCTGGTCTCAAACTCCTGACCTCAGGTGATCTGCCCACCTCAGCCTCCCAAAGTGCTGGGATTACAGGTGTGAGCCACCGTGCCTGGCCCACATAGACAATATTTAAGACACAGATCCTTTATGTGCTAGCTCTGTGACTTTGAGCAGGCAGTCTCTGGCCTTAAAGAATTGCTGTGAAGTTTGAGTCAATTCATCTAAGTTAAGTTCTTGGCAGCACTGATCATGTTAAACATAAACTATTACAGTTATTGCTCTGGTGAGGGCCTCAGATGTGGGGCTTATCTTCTGATGTCCTTACCTCAGCCAGCTGAGCTTCCTGCTTCTGGTTTTCTCTACTTCCAGTGGTTTTTCCCCAGCGGCAGACTTGCTGCCCTCTCTAACCTGGTCACAGGACTCCTCTGCCTACAGTCTTAGAATAGCTTCCGGAAGATATTACATCTTGGCAAGCCCTTGTGTCTGCTGCTTTCTCTGCAGGGAGCACCAGACTTCCTGATGAAGCCCGACTCATCCTTCTGAACCACTTCCAAGTCCTTTGCCTCCTCCAAACCTTCAGTGATGGCTCTTTGTAGAGTACTAGAATCAACCAGTACCTGCCAGCCCAGTACATACCTTGATTAATGCATCGATCACACTCTTCCACCCATTTTCCCCTTCCAGTTTGGTTCTTGCTACTTCATTATCCCCTTTCAGACAGTGTAGTGTCTCCTTTATGCATGGGCCTTTACATCTTCAACAGCAATATAAAGCCGAGTACCCAGCAAGTGCTTAGTGAGTATTAGTTCAATGAATGCACAAGTGAAGGAATTAATAAATGAATGAATGAGTGAATGGTTTACTACTTGGCTTTTCCCTAAGCGCCACAAGGATTGCCAGTTTTTCCCATAGCCGGAACACAGGGCTTGGCTTTTGGGGGTCTTGGTTGCACCTCACCCTAAAAAGACTATGAGACTCTCATGTCTTAGTGATGATGGTGAATTTCCAATGTTGTGTCCCTAAAAGAAATAATCTATAAAAGAGAAGGGGTCAATATCATTGTATTTGGGACTATGGTATCCAATTTCTTTGCAGTTAGAGAGCAGAATCGGTTGTTTTTTAAAAGTCGGAAATGGGCTTTTGACATTAGAAGAAGGTCCCCCAAAGCAAGACTTCTCTTTCCCAAAGGCACTTGCCCCCACAGGGCTGCATTGTGCCGTCTGTTTGTGGCCCAGAGCTGCAGCTGCAAACCTTTGATTGTCTCTCCAAACAGCTGCCTGACCATCCGGAGAGACGGCAAAGCCAAGGCTTTGTACTTTGTGTCATGTGGATGAGAGCCTGTGTCCCCCCTGGCCCAGCTGGGCAGGTCATCTGTCTCCAGCATGGAGCGGTGCTTGGTGTGGGAACACAAGCAGCAGAAGCCAAAGCAAAAGAAATTATCACCTTCTTGGCACTGAGGCCCTTCCCATGTGCTGGTCACTTATATACATATATATGTGTGATCGTACTTTACCTTCACAAGTAGAAGAGGGATCTGATAAGACAGAGGGTCAAATCGCCACATGTCAAATGAGAAAAATCATGGCTCTTTGAGCGAGTTCCCTGAAGCCTGACAAGTAAATAATGAGCACACAGTTGGAACCCACACCAGTCTAGCTCTGAATCCTACATTCTTGGTTCTTTCCTTGCAGCCTCTGGAGAATTTGATGAATTCTATGCATCTGAAAGGCCTCAGATGCTTACGATCTTTTTATTTTTATTTTTTTCACATCTCAAATATTTATTGAACACTTACTACGTGCCAAGCACTATTCTCAAATTGCCCATGATGAATGGACCACAGAGCTTCATTTTACAGGTGAGAAAACTTAATAGCCAGATGATACAAGATGCTTTCCTGGAAAAATGACCTCTGCCAGGCTGGAGCACAAGCAAATCTGTGATCCCAAGGAAGGAGAAAGAGCAAAGACTGAGCTAATTCACAACACACATGCTTTTGTCTCTTTCTCACCAGCTTGTCGTATCTGCCTACACTGCTGGAGTCAGGTCTGCAGACTGCGGAACACCAGAGAAGGCTTTCATCTGCCTTCTCCAATCCTTCCCGCATGACTAATAATTCTTGAGGCACCCCAAGGAGGTACATATTGTTCTCCCATTTTTTTCAGATGGGGAAACTGAGACCACACAGCAAGCAAAGCCCACAGCTTCCAAGAGGGAGCTTGGACTTCCAGACTGAGGGGCTTTATGAGTTCATCTCTCTCCCCACATCCAGCTCAGACTGCTCCTACAACTGATCCTACTGCCAGAGAGAAAGTAAACATGCACTTTTGCTTACCACAGAGAAAGGCATGGACCTTGATTTGGTGAAGCAACTGGGGGTTCCTGGTGGACAGTTTGGATTGTAATTTTTTTTTTTTTTAGACGGAGTCTCACTCTGTCACCCAGGCTCGAGTGCAGTGGCTTGATCTCAGCTCACTGCAACCGCTTCCTCCCGAGTCCAAGCGATTCTCCTGCCTCAGCCTCCCAAGTAGCTGGGACTATAGGTGTCTGCCACCATGCCTGGCTAATTCAGTATTTTTAGTAGAGATGAGGTTTTGCCATGTTGGCCAGGCTGGTCTTGAACTCCTGACCTCAGGTGATCTGCCCACCTCGGCCTCTCAAAGTACTGGGATTACAGGAGTGAGCCACTGCACCCAGCCTGGATTGTAATCTGTAGGGTTGGGGTTGTGTGAGGTAGGACTGAGGTTGAGAGTAAGGATGCCCGGGAAGGCTGCAGATCTGAGACCGTGAGCAGCTCCTTATTCTCCACCCAAGGGGAGACTGTAGACCTTCATACATGAAGTGCTTCTTTGACAAAAGTAAATTTTCAGAATCCACACCTCACCAAGCAACTCCTTTTTTAAAAATCCTTCAGGGCTGCAGCTCACTTCAGTTACCCAAAGGATTATGCCTGAGCAACTCAACCAGACCCCCTAATCTCCCTTGCCAACTGCCTCAGCCTCCCTTCCTCTACTCTTCCACCAGACACTACCTCCAATCAGGACAAATGGCTCACCCACCCCAACACCCCCCAAGCTATGGAGTGGCCTGGTCTCTTTGCTGATGCTATTCCCATCGTGGAATTCATAGTCTCCCTTCTCCAACTGAAGAATATGTCGTCAAGCCTCAGGACTGATGCTTGAACAGCCTTTCATCCCATGACACCAACATAATGCACTACCTGACTGCCATCATTACGACCCAACAGAATCCACATCTATCACTCTTGACGCTTTCCACATGCACAGGGTCTCTCTGCTGTGGCATTTAACACTATGATTCTTACCTCAATTTCCCTAGACTGCAAGTCCTCAAGGGCAGAGTGACTGGACCCAGTCAGACTCTAGGTGTCTTTCATCAGCACCAGGTCCAGCACTGGCTCCACTTAGCGAGCCTGTTAAATTATCGGCCAAATGGTCCTTTTCTCCTGGATAGAGCGAGATCAAGGATACTTTCCTCTCTGTGTGATGCCCAATTTAAGGATCTCTCTGTCCTATTTCTTACAACTGTATATGAATCTACAATTATCTCAAAATTTTAGCAAATTTAATCTAACATTAAATTAATTTAAATTTAATTAATTAAAGGGGTCCTGTACACTGGGGCCCTGCTATCCTGTGAAGCCCTGATGTATTTCTCTTGCAGGAACTAAGAGATCTTCACACCCAATGTCATGACCTGACTACTTATACCCCAACTAAAACCTGAGACCTCTGAATCTGGACAAAGAGTCCTCCTTGGAAGTGCTGCCAGCTTGCATTGAGCTTGCATTTACCAGTTTTCATCTTACTTGCATTTTACCCAGTTTGACACTGATCCTGGGGATCACCATGTTTCCTGTGGTCAGGGCCCATCATAAAGGCTGCTGGGTTCCTCCCTCCAGTCCTACCTGCTTCCACCTCTTCTCCCTCCCCACGCCCACGAGTGAGACTTCAGCATGCCTTGTGGTTAATGCCTCAAAGGTTTCCTGAACCTGACTGTGAGTTAGGCTATCTGACAACCACTGGATGTGCAGAATATAATAAGATACATTTCCCTCCCATGAGGGTCATACAAACTCATGCGGAAGAGGGCGGAGAGAGCAGATGACTCCAGCAAATGGATATGGATCCGTTTGCATTAGATTGGTGCAAGAGTAATTGCAGTTTTTGCCATTCATTTGGCAAAAACTGCAATTACTCTTGCACCAATATATGCATTTTACAAGATGCTATGGGAGGACAAGAGAAGGAAGGAGAACCTGAACCTGACCAAAGATGCCAGGGAAGACTCCCCAAGGAGGAGAGTCTAAGAAATGAGACTTGGAAAATACTCAAGGACTAGAAAAGGAGACAAAGTGAGGAAGGGGTTTTTAAGGAAAAGGATCAAAAGGGCAAAGACCTGGGTCACCATGGCCATTTCTGGAACTCCCAGGATGCCAGTGCAGCTGGAGCATGAATTGTAAGAGGTAACAGTTCAGAGACAACATCGAGAGGAAGGCAGGCAAAGGCCAGATTATGGACAGCCAGGTGATGCCTTTATCAGGAGTTTGGATTTCAAACTTGAAAGTGAACAAGGAGAAGAAATTAATAGTGTAGCTCTTAGATTAACAAGAAAAAAAAAAAACAGGTTATCTGGAGATGTTAGTAAATCTATATGATCCCATAAACAGCTGAATTTTACCTGGGTGCTGATTAACAAAGGTCACATGATTTCTTATCATCTCCACATGTTGCTGGGAGGATATTGCTTAACAGAATCGCTCTGCTGGATTGCTGGGGCTTAAACATGTAGGAGGCAGGTGAATCGCTGTAGCTCCTTAGCTATAAACTGTCCAAAAGGAGTGATGGGGTGACTCATGGTAAAAGCACTTCTGCCATGGAGCAGTCTCTCGAGATTGCCCTCATGGCCAAGAAAAAGCTAAGTCCTCATGGCACTCGGCCAGTGTATCCCGGCATCTGTTCAGCAGACACTCTTCCCTCACACGGGATGCAATTGGTTTTATTACTTCCTGGATCACTCTCATTATGAGAACTGCATTTAGGAGAAAGGACACACCTGTGTTCACACCCCAGGCCTACCACTCATGAACTGTTGGACCAAGGGCAAGGAACTCCTGAGCCTCAATTTCCCCATTTCCAACATGGAAATAATCACCCTTACCTCAGAGTATCGTTAAATGACATAATACATTTGAAGTGCCTAGCTAATTAGGGATTCTCAGATAGAGAGAGATGAGTGTTATTATTGCTGGGGGCCAAGTGTTGTTTTCAAGTTCAGATCTTCAAAGGGTTGGAGGGCAAGTTGCTGAGGATCTCAGAATCAAGATCTCTCCTAACCATGCGGCTATACATCATCCTAGAGCATGCAGTGCTGGGCCAAGGAGGGGCTGCCAAGAGGCTGGTCCTCCCAGCATGAGCCCTGGCTTCCTCTAACTATTTGGCTCGCCATTCAAGGGGATGACTGCCCGTTCCCAGGAGGACACTTTCATTGCTTCCAGGGACCTTGCCGAAGGACCTGAGGTTGAAAGACTGAAGGGCAATCCTGGGAAGACAATATTTGTACAAATCCATTTAGAAGTCCAAAATTTCAATCCAGTTATTTCAGTGAGTGACAGAGGGAACTATCTCCCAAATGCATTGCAAGTAAACTTAACCCAGGAGGAAAAAGCAGAGGAAGAAAGTTAATACATATCAAGTTACCTAAGAAAATTAGTATATATCGGTTACCATTTACTTAGAATCTACTTTATACCAAGCATTTGCACAGTATTTGATTCTTCATAGAAGCCCTCTGAGGTAGGTCATATTTCACAATGTTCACAGGCATGAAAACTGAGTCCATATACTCCTATACTTATATATTTCCTATACAAGTTATTAAGAAAATATGCCCCATATCCCACAGTGCTGATGCAATAGCCTTAGGATTCTAAGAAGGCTCCATCATTGCCCTAAATTAATTTTGAATCCTGATGTCAGGGGGTGTTCAATACTTTACACAGAAAGTAGAGTGGAGCTACAAAGGTATTCTGCCTGTACGTCAACAGGCAGTGATTCTTCCTACCAATCAGGACTCAGATGCTCTTCCTAGACTTACAACAAAGAATGGCCACCCTGAAGCGGGACATATTTTTCCAGCATAAGTGTAGACCAGCATGTTTGATTAGAAAACGGCAGCTCCCACATTCATTGTCATTGCAAGCAGTGGACACAGGTAGCATTTTAGAAGACACATTAGAGGTAAAATTCAGCTTCCAGAGAAATCAAGTGATAAAGATGAAGCACTTTCAGCATCTTCTCTGAGTAAATTCACGAGAAAAGACTATGTATTGTCTATATGATTAGTGATAGACTCTGAAGCAAGAAGCCCGTGCCTTAGTATCCACTGCCTATGAGAAGACAGTATGGAGCATAGCAAAGAACTCCTGAGAGAAGAGTCACTGTGGGATCAGAGCTGACTCCACACTCACACTGGGTAAGTTCCAGCTACTGAAGGACAGAGGAGAGAGATTCTAACATCAGTGCCTAATAAGTAGTCCTTGTAATTTGTTGACTCTATATTCATGTAGAAACTCCATATCATCCTCCTTATTATCATTATCATTATCATTACAGAGTATGGACTCAGTCTCTCAGTCATTTTCAACAAATCCTCCAGTCACCTTCCTAAAGTCCTACACTTCAGGAGGCCAAGGTGGACAGATCACCTGAAGTCGTTCCAGACCAGCCTGGAGTTCCAGACCAGCCTGGCCAATATGGCAAAACCCCATCTCTACTAAAAATTACAAAGATTAGCCAGATGTCCTGACGTGTGCCTATAATCCCAGCTACTCAGGAGGCTGAGGCAGGAAAATCACTTGAACCCAGAAGACAGAGGTTGCAGTGAGCTGAGATTGCGCCATTACACTTCAGCCTGGGTGAAAGAGCAAGACTCTGTCTCAAAAAAAAAAAAAAAAAAAAGATTCTCCTGCTTGGAAAGACTCTACCTGACTATGAAAATCAAGACTTTGGTGCCCAGTGCAAATAAAACCAAATACTCAATTCTTTCAGAGACATGCTTATTTGTCTCTGGCTATGTTACATATTACTCTAGGATTGTGCTAGCCTTTTCGAGTTGGGGCAGATGTGGAGGTGCACTGCTCAGATCTCTCTTAAACAAAGAACTTGCCATTGTGCTGCATGAGAGAAGGTAGCTGATAGTGTCCTGCCATAACACCTTCAGGATGTGCTCGGCTTTCAAGACAGGGCCACACTCCTCCTGAGTATCCTCTAGCCAATGGCTGGGCAGGAGGACTACAGCTGGGCATGAGGACTATGCCTGGCCATTTCTGCCTAACGTAAAACTCCTTTAGCAGGCAGTCATAGCTCTGGAGCTCTCATTTGAGTTGGCAGAGACTTTAGGAGACCTGAATTGAGGTCTGAGGTTCTCCTTGTCATGGTTCTGAAAGCTTTCCTTGCCCAATTCTGCTTCTGCTGCTTGTTATTTAACACAAGTGACATTCCTCCCCCGATAAACTGCTTATATCCCTAACTTCCTCTCATAGGCTGCTTCCCAGAGAACCCAACTGACAAACGTTATATTATCTCAGCCTGAGAGAAGAGAAGAACTCAGAAACTTTCTTTGCCCCTTTGGAGATTTGTCTGGGCAAAGGTGTGTTCTGAGACTCCTGAGGCTTTTTGAGAATGAGCTTCTACCATCATGAAAAGCATGCTTATCTGTACAGGGACTCTTTTGGTAATCTGGTGATACCTCCAGACACCTTCTCAGATTTGGTCAGACCAAAGCCAGCAGGATCGGATTGGAGTTTGTGCAGTACCAGGAGTCATGTACAAAGGACTTGTAATCAACGGGATTGCATTTGGACAACAGCCGAAGGGATCAAGCACTTTGACATAGGAATGGTGGTCTAAGTCACCAGTCGCATTTAATCTGATAAAGAGAAATTTTGGAAGGAAAGGGGCACAGAGATAAGGCTACTATGTAGAACAGGCGTTGGCAAAGAAATCCTGTAAAGGACCACATAGTAAATATTTTCAGCTTTGTGGATGAATGACTTATCTGGTCTTTGTCATAGCCGTACACTCCACCATTGTACACAAAAGCAGCCACAGAGGATGCCTAGATGAATGGGGGGTGTGGCTATGTTCCAATAAAATTTATTTGCAAAAACTGGTAGCGGTCAGATTTGGCCTGTCGGCCATAGTTTGCTGACCTCTGATGCAAAAAAAAGAAACGTTGGAGGATAATAACATTTACTTAGAATCTACTTTATGCCAAGCATTTGCATAGGATTTCATTGAATCTTCATAGAAGCCCTTTGAGGGAGCTCATATATCACAATTTTCATAGGCATGAAAACTGAGTCCATATACTCCTATACTTGTATACTTCCTATATAAGTTATCAAGAAAATATGCCCCACATCCCACAGCTATGATGCAATAGCCTTAAGATTCTAAGAAGGCTCTATCATAGTACTCTCTGGAGAACAGCAGGGGTAAAATCTACATCTGGCATTATTCATCACCCTAGTGATAGCACAGAGTACATCTGTAAGGGTTACCAAGTTCCAGACGCATCCTGAGAAATGTGAAGACTGTGATTCCAGCAACGAGGAGGAGACCTGGGTCACTGGGTTGAAAGATGTGATGAGGCAACATGTGATGCCCATTCTTGATGGGAACAAACCAGCAGAGGGTTTTTCTCATTGTTTTAAGTGTTATTAATGAACTGATTCATTAGCCACAGAGATATTTTCCACAGCACCACTTATGGCCAAACTTTCTGCCAAGGACAAGGCCAAAGGCAAGGATCTCCGAACAGCTGCAGCACCAGGGAAGACTGGTACAGTTACATTATCCCCCCACCCCATCCAGGCAGAACAAATGCTTCTCCTCTCTCCCCTCTTCCCATTCCCATTAACTCGCAATATATCCCCTGAAGGCTTCCCCATATGTAAATGTCCAGCCAAACGCCAGATAATGACTCCCTTCTCTATAGCCTGCCCACACTGCCATTATCGCATCATTTTCTCTGAAAGACCATCCCAACAGGCATGAGATGCACATTATTTATCACTGTATCTCAGGACTCAGAGAATGCCTAATATACAGACTCACTCCATAGTGAGTTAAACTTCATTTAAATGTGCCTCATCCAAATGCATTCATCTGTGTTTCTTATTTAACCCCCATGGCAATCACTGAGCAAATTATCATCTCTTATTTTATAGATGAAAGAAGTCATGACTTCAAAGGGAAGCTACATTGAAGCAGAAAGAACTAGTGGTGCCCCTGGAAGCCACACCTGCTCTTCCTATGCTCCGGGGCTCTGTGCCGTTCCTGCAGCTCGAGCCAGGAAGAATGTTTGCAAAGATACCAACCATGTTGCTAGTGTGCACAGCTTTTCTTTAGTCATTACTGGAGAAGACTGACTTTCTTGTTTCCAGCATCTAAAGATCACTTTCAGAGCAAACAGAGTAAACTAACTAGATGGGCCAATCGTACCTTGGATCCTGCTCTGCCATTTCATCGTTAGAACCAACTTCTGCAGGAATATTTAACATATTTTATCATCAGTGTCTTTTCAAACCCAACACACTATGGAGAAGAGACCAAGCCTCTGAAGCCATACAGACCTGAGATTAAATCCTGGTTCTGCCATTTTATTAGCCATGTGATGTGAAAAGGGTTACTTAATCTCTCAGGGCCTTGATGTCCTCATCTGTAAAATTGGGTAAGAGTGCACACTTTGTTTTTGTTGTTTTGTTTTGTCTGCTTTGGGGGTGTTTGTTTGTTTGATACAGACAGCGTCTTTCTCTTGCCCAGGCTGGAGCGCACTGGTGTGAGTATACCTCACTGCAAAGGTGCCTACTTTGTAGGATTGTGGCATTAAGAGAAATAATGAACCAGAAAAAAACATTGTTTTAATGTTTATGTAGATGAAATATATAGATGACACATGATAAATAGATATAGAGCTGATAAATGATGATGATGATAGATAGATAGATAGATAGATAGATAGATGGCAGCATGTAACATTAAATTTATTTTGTATCCTGAGAAATTGAATGTTAAGAGTTTAAGAAAAGGAAGAATAATAATATCCTCCATAAACACCTGGCCTCTTTCTGGATGGGAACCTGAGACAGAGATATTAAAGAACTTGCCCAGCTGGGCATGGTGGCTCACACCTGTAATCCCAGCACCTTGGGAGGCCAAGGCAGGCAGATCACCTAAGGTCGGGAGTTCGAGACCAGCCTGACCAACATGGAGAAACCTTGTCTCTACTAAAATACAAAATTAGCCAGGCATGGTGGTGAATGTCTGTAATCCCAGCAACTCAGGAGGCTGAGGCAGAAGAATCGCTTGAACACAGGAGATGGAGGTTGTGGTGAGCCAAGATAGCATCACTGCACTCCAACCTGGGCAATAAGAGTGAAACTCCGTCTCAAAAAAAGAACTTGCCCAAAGCCACACAGCTAAAAATTGACCAAGTGTCACTGTACATCCTGCACTTGCACAGTGCCTGGCATGCGCTAGGTATTTAGTGAGCTAATTAACTGAATGCATAAGACGTGGCCTAAAAACAAGGATGTAATCTAGGAGTACAATCCTCTGGCCTTCTTCAGGCAGTGCCATTCTTGTTGTCTCTTATTTGGATGAGAAATGTTACTCGAATTTTAGCAACCACAGTGGGCATTCTCTCTACAGCCCTGAGAGCTAACTCAACCTCTCTCATAAAAGAGAGGCCAGGAATTTTAACTGCTCCAATGACTAATCTTTAACAAGTAAGGTCAAGTTTCTTCCTGCCCTGAGAATATTACAGAAATATATTTCCATATGGTGATATTCAGCGTACCATCAGTTCTTATTTGTTTTAATGCTATAAAATTAGGTTTGGTTCTATATACATGGAAAGTCATGATTATACAACAGAAAGAGCACTGGCTACAGAGTGAGGAGACGTGTGTTCAAGTTTCAGTTTCTCTACACTCTAGGCATGAATCTTAGCTTCTTTGCCTCTGTTTCCTCATGTATAAAATGGGAATAGTAATAATTGTTCCATTATAGTAGAGAGAGTAATTAAGCGGGATCATGTATGTTAAAGTGCCTAGCTTAATGATTCATATGTAGAAAGTGCCTAATGTTTATTCATTTCATGGAATGCTCGTGCAGTGTCTGGCATATTAGAGATGCATAATACGACGCTATCCACTTGGTTCAATTCTAGCCTTATACTGGAGTCCATAGAAGGCCCTTAATAGGTGTGTTCATTCACTCAATGGAATACCTACCCAATGGCTGGCATGGCAGTTGTTTAATGAGCATTCATTCATTCAGTCGAATTCTAGCACAGTACATACCATTTAGTCAGCACTCAATAAATGTTGGCTGAATCCAAGAAGGAAAAATGGAACTTTGTTCATTTAACGGGATTTTGCAATCCCGTAAATATTATCTGTTGCTGCCAGTGCTTTACAAAGTGAATCAATCATTGCTGAAATGTTCTCAGCTTATGCTTGTTAACAAACCATTGTAAACTATTTTCCAAACATACAGCATTCCACAAATGTGCCATAATAACATTGGCAATGCTAAGCACCCCCAGGACCCCATATAAGTGGCAGGAGTATGCAACAGATGAATTAATTTAGAATACAGAAAAGGATCCATCTTTACAAAAAGATATATGACTGCACAATTCCTTCTATGTGTGTCCAAAGCTCAGCTTGACAGTTGTTCCAGCAATTCATTGAAAACTTGGGCCCCAAGGGAAAAAAATCCCATGTGTAGTCAGAAACTGTCAGGAATTAGAATTACATATATGAGAATGTGTGCATATATGAGTCTGTGGATATATATATATAATTTTTAAAGGATTAGTGTTTAAAAGTTTTGCTTTATGTAACTACTTTACAACAATAAAGCAGTCCCCTGGGAAAAAGGGAGAGTGGCTTTCTTTTTCTTTTTTTGTGTCAGAGTCTCACTCTGTCACCAGGCTGGAGTGCAGTGGTGTGATCTCGGCTCACTGCAACCTCCACCTCACGGGTTCGAACGATTCTCCTGCCTCTGCCTCCCAAGTAGCTGGGACTGCAGATGCTGGCCAACACACCTGGCTAATTTTTGTATTTTCAGGAGAGACGGGGTATCACCATGTTAGCCAGGATGGTCTCAATTTCCTGACCTCGTGATCCACCCGCCTCAGCCTCCCAAAGTGCTGGGATTACAGACTCGAGCCACCGCGCCTCGCCAGGAATGGATTTTAATACTGTAATTTCTCCTTTCAGAAGCCACATTCCCTAAAATGACCAGGAAGCAACAACTTTAAAGAAAGGAGAGGTCAGGTGCAGTGGCTCACGCCTGTCATCCCAGCACTTTGGGAGGCTGATTGATATGGGCAGATCACCTGAGGTTCAGAGCTCAAGACCAGCCTGACCAACACGGAGAAATCCTGTCTCTACTAAAAATACAAAATTAGCCGGGCATGGTGGTACATGCCTGTAATCCCAGCTACTCTGGAGGCTGAGGCAGGAGAATCGCTTGAACCCAGAAGGCAGAGATTGTGGTGAGATCATTCCATTGCACTACAGCCCAGGCAACAAGAGCGAAACTTCATCTAAAAAAAAAATTACAAAAATTAGCTGGACATGGTGGCACATGCCTGTAGTCCCAGCTACTTGGGAGGCTAAGGCAGGAGACTCACTTGGACAGGCAGAGGTTGCAGTGAGCCGAGATTGCACCATTGTACTCCAGACTGCTCGAGAGACTGTCTCGAAGAAGAAAAAAAAGAAATGAGAGAGACACTCTTTCAACAGGCATCTGGCTTCCCCAGTTCATCAGAAGTCCAAGAGAGAGAGATGAACTCTGCATGATTCCTTTATATAGCAGATGACACTGAAGTTTGGTCCTGGAGAGTGGATGTGAGTTCTCCAGGTATTCCAAGTCTAAAAGGAAAAGTGGAATGTAACACATGCCAAGGAGTTTGGTACGGCTGGGCATCAGGTGTGATTGACCTAGGGGTGAGTAGCGACAAGTGATGCTGAAGAGATGGACTAGCTGGGAGACCTTTAATGCCACAGAATGGAGCTTAGACCTTACTCAGTGACTGCTGAGGAATATTCTATTTATATATCTTATATAACACTTATCTTCATCTTTCTTATTTTAGACCTAATTGCTTATTGTTTTTTTTTAACTCTACTTCCTTCTTCTAGTTTGAAAATTCCTTGAGACCAGGATGTGTGTGTTTGATGCTTTTATTAATATCTTCAAGTCTAGTTAAGCACATTACCCACAATAAGTACAAAACAAGTTCTAATGTAAATAAAAAGTGGTGACACCCTTCCAGAAGTTAATGTCCATTGCCTATTATCTAAGCCTCGTTAAACACACAGTCAGGGTAGCAGTTAGGAGTCAGTGCAGGAAACAGAAGCCCCTCTCAGTTTTTTAAACAGAGGACATTTAATACAGAAACTGATGTGTTTATATAGTCCTTGGACTGCTAGAGGACTTATTCTAGAGGAACCACTGGTTCAGTGCACACCTCCAAAGCTAAGATCAGAGGTCAGGACACCATCGCTACTGCTGCTTCTGACTTAAACCACCAACGCCTCTCACACTCAAAAAGTCAGTGACTGCATGACATGTGTAAATCTGAGTCAGTTCACAGACACGCATGTGCCTATGACCTCACTTGCCAGTAGCAATGACAACAGGACCATGGCTTCCATCTCGCTTCCAACTTCCAAGTCTTCCGGGAGGTCATCTCATTGGTGGAAACTAATTTGCTTCCAAAATTCCAACAGCAAGGGAATCTGAGGAATGCAGCTATTTGCCTTGCAGGCCTTGTAGTAAAGAAAGGACTTAGCATTAGGAGAAATACCTAAAGTCGATGACAGGTTGATGGGTGCAGCAAACCACCATGGCATGTGTATACCTATGTAACAAATCTACACCTTCTGCACATGTACTCCAGAACTTAAAGTATAATTTTAAAAAAAGAAAGAAAAAAAAAACCATATGAGCAGGTGGCAAAATATGCCTGGTTCTAATCAAAGATATCCACACAGTCAAGAATAATTCTGATTATTGCCTGCTTCAGTCACAGAATGTATTCTCTTTTTCACTCATTTATTTATTTTTCTTTCTTTTTTTTTGAGACAGGGTCTCACTGTCACTCAAGCTAGAGGGCACTGGTGAGATCATGGCTCATGGTAACCTCGACCTCACGCTCAAGCAATCCTCCTACCTTAGCCCCCCAAGTATCTGGGACTATAGGGGCATGCCACAATGCCTGGCTAATCTTTTTTCTATTTTTTTTTTGTACAGACAGGGTCTCTCTCTATGTTACCCTGGCTGGCCTCGAACTCCTTCCTAGGCTTAAGCAATCCTCTTGCCTCAGCTTCCCAAAGTGCTGGGATTACAGGTATGAACCACACCACACCCACCCCTAAATACATTCTCCTTTAATCAAAATCTTCTTTTAGCTTGGATAAAACTTTCTAAGAGATAAAAGATGATTTTTAGTTCATCAGCTTTATTGAGGTATGATTGACAAATTGCCCTATTTTTTAACTAACATGATAAGCACTTGCTTTTTTCTCCTTCTCTATCCTCTTCCTCTTTCCTCCCTTTTCTTTTTCTTCCCTTTTCTTTCTGAAGAATTCAGTCCTAAACCGCTAGTTAGGACAAAGCCATGTCCATGCTGGGCATGGGAAAGCAGTGGTGGTCAAGACTGGGTATCAGCTGGGCGTGGTGACTCACACCTGTAATCCCAACACCTTGAGAGGCTGAGGCAGGTGAATCATGAGGTCAAGAGATCAAGACCATCCTGGCCAACATGGTGAAACCCCATCTCTACCAAAAATACAAAAATTAGCTGGGCGTGGCGGCACAGGCCTGTAGTCCCAGCTACTTGGGAGGCTGAGGCAGAAGAATCACTTGAACCCAGGAGGTGGAGATTGCAGTGAGCCAAGACTGTGCCACTGCACTCTAGCCTGGAGACTCCGTCTCAAAAAAAAAAAAAAAAAAAAGAGTGGCTATCAGATTCTGAGCCTGCAGAGGGGACACCTGGCACAGGGTGCTGGCTTCTTAGCAGGGTCAGGAGGAAGTCTGAAGAGGGCACAGTCTAGAGTGGGGTGTCAGAGCCTGAGTGGGGTGAGAAAGCTGTCCATATGAGGGAAGGATGGCCCAAAGAGAGGGAGTCGGCCAGGCCTGCTGGCTCATGCTTGTAATCTCAGTGCATTAAGAGGCTGAGGCAGTAGGATCACTTGAGGCCAGGAGTTCAAGACCAGGCTTGGCAACATAGTGAGATCCCATCTGTTTTAAAAAAATAAAAGAGAGGAAGTGAAAGCCTAAGAAAGGTGAGGCAAACATACATGCCTGGGGATGGGTGTCAGAGCCTGAGACGGGGTAAGAAGACTTGCATGCACAGTTGAGGGAGTGGCAGAAAGGGGAGATAGGTTACCTTCAGGGAAACCAATTCATAAATATGGCTGGGCGTGGTGGCTCATGACTGTAATCCCAGCACTTTGAGAGGCCAAGGTGGGTAGATTGCTTGGATCCAGGAGTTCAAGACCAGCCTGGGCAACATGGCAAAACCCTGTCTCTACAAAAAATTTTCAGTGTGTGATGGCATGTCCTTGTAGTCCAAGCTACTCAGGAGGCTGAGGTGGAAGGATCACCTAAGCCTGGGAGGTTGAGGCTGCAGTGAGCCCTGATTGTGCCACTGCACTCTGGCCTGAGTGACAGAGTAAGACCCTGGCTCAAAAAAATAAATAAATAAATAAATAATTCTATTAGGGATAGTGGAAGCTAGGTTTTACACCATGGGAGAAGGGAGTTACAAATACGGAAAAGGAGGAAACTAGAATGAATCGTGTGGTATTTGTCTGGAATTGGAACTATCTGTGTGTATTTATTGTTTTCAATATATATGTAGAAAGTATAGAAATAACTGTAGATATAAATATAAGCCTGTGTGTGTGTCTCTGTGTGTGTGTGCGTGTGTGCGTGTGTGTGTGTGTGTGTTTATTTGCTGGCTCTGTCCACACAGAGGACCCGAGAATAGCAACACCCTGAAAGCAATGAGCACATCTAGCACCCAAATCTTGGCTTTCAAATAACATTTTGCACTAAAAGGAATCAGCGTTCCTTGGAGAAATGGCTGATTCCAGGACTAGGGCAGGGAAAGAACAAGATGAGCCTGGAGCATCTCGTGCCAGAGAATGAGGAGGGACTCAAAGAATGATGGGGACATGTCAAAAGGACACAGAGGCCAGATTGGAAGGACTCCCACTGGCCAAATCTGGCACACGTTAAACATCAAAATAGATAATGATATTAATGGATTATAACTCATGGCACAACATAGGAAACTACAAGTCCATGCTGGTAAACAACTTAAAAAGTGAAAGTGTGATGGAGAACAGTCTGCATTATTTCAACAGTATCTCCCTACAAAATTACAAAGGGGAAAAAGAGTGTAACTTTCCAGTAGAGGAGCCCAGCAGACGTCACCTTAGGAAGTGAGCATAGCGAGCATCATCAGTAACGGGACGAATTGGAACTCCACACCATGTGATGGGAGGCAGCGAGAACAGCATGGCTTCTGCGCTATCCCTGCTGAAGATGCACCACTGGAAAAGTATCATGAGGATACATCAGAAAAACTCACACTGCGAGATGTTCTACAAAATAGCTACCCATGATCTTCAAAAGTGTCAAGGTCATGAAAATAGTCAAAGACTGAGAAACCACTTCATGCTATAGGAGACTCAAGAGACAGGACAACCAAGGACAATGATTCCAGGTTGGAGTCTTTTAGAAGGACTGAACAAATGTGATAAGGCTGCTGGTGAAACTTGAATGGGGTTTGCAAATTAAATAATCATATTGCATAGATGTTAACTTACTGATTTTGATGGTTGCGTTGTGGTTATATAGGAGAATATCCTTGCTTGTAGGAAATACCCACATAAGTGTTCAGGGATCCTAAGCCATCATCCTGGTGACTTATTTCCAAATACTTTTAAAGGAGAAAAAAATTCTTTGAATTGTACTTGCAACTATTCTTTCAGTTTGAGAATATTGGTTTTTTTTTTTTTAGACGGAGTTTCGTTCTTGTCACCCAGGCTGGAATGCAGTGGTGAGATCTCAGCTCACTGCAACCTCTGCCTCCTGGGTTCAAGCAATTCTCCTGCCTCAGCCTCCCAAGTGGCTGGGATTACAGGTGCCCACCACCACGCCCAGGTAATTTTTTGGTATTTCTAGTAGAAACAGGATTTTGCCATGTT
Source organism: Cacajao melanocephalus (assembly GCA_963573385.1). Classification (NCBI taxonomy): domain Eukaryota; kingdom Metazoa; phylum Chordata; class Mammalia; order Primates; family Pitheciidae; genus Cacajao; species Cacajao melanocephalus. The sequence continues at coordinate 20,750 of CAUYLG010027872.1, read as the reverse complement.
GGGCAGGCTGGTCTTGAACTCCTGACCTCAGATGATCCACCCACCTCAGCTTCCCAAAGTGCTGGGATTACAGGCGTCAGCCACCATGCCAAGTTTGTAAATATTGTAAAATAAAATTGAATTTTTAAATAAAAGTACCCAAATTTCAGGAAAACCCAAGTGTATAAAATCAGTAACTAAAAACCTCATCAGTCTCACAGCTTCAAACAAAACTCCATTTAAACTATCCAAACAGATGGGAATCCTTCTTTCTTTTCACATCAGAGCTTGGAAACTTAAAATGAAATTCTATCGATACATTTTCTGAAACATGCAGTATCCCTGGAGGCTGCATTAAATATATATATCTCCAACCTTCCAGTGTCTTATCATAATGGATGAAAGGAAGGCTTGGTTAACAGTAAGAAGACCCAGGTCTGAGTGTCACGTTTGCTGCTTCTTAAATGTGCTACTTTGAGCCATTGCTTAATCTTCCTAAGCTTTAGTTTCCTAAACTATAAATTAGAGATAATAATATTTACTTCACAATATTGCTGACAGAATTTAATACAATAATGGGTGTGAACCAGCCTACGTAATGATCATCATAGGAGCACAAAGTTTTCTGTTTTGTTTTTAATTGCACAACAATTTAATCTTATATAACCCAACAAGTTCCTTTGGCCCTGACATAATTTCTCCTTCCTATAGCTAGACACCTTTGTCATTTACTCATTCATTCTCACTCACTTATGCACTTAATGTTTGACAAATTGTTACTGAGAGCCTACTACACAGAATACTGTGTTCCAAGTCAGAGAGAATGAACTCCAAATTACCTTTTTTTCAATCCTACAAAGGGGTAGACGCAATGAAAAACAATGCTTTACATACAGCTGTGAATTATGAATTTAAATCAGTTTAATAATCCAACCAAGGGTGTGTTTCCATTTCATTCCCTCTCTCTTATTGTAGCTATTGAATTCACCCACTTCTCCATCACATGCATATTTATTTTCCAATGAGTTCTGAAAGATTTCCAAGGTTAGAGCAAGAAACGAGGAATGCAGCTGACGTCTGTCTCCCCCTGGGAATTATGTCACTCCTTGATTTAATTCCTTCTGACATTTTCCCCATCGTACTTTCTGCTCTTCATCAAAATACATCTCTCTAGAAAAACAAATGTGCTTCTTGACTACCCGGGACCGTCTGGGAAATGGTTGCAACTGTTCATATGTAGGGTTAAAAAAAAATTTTTTAAACAAAACAAAACCAAAAAAACCACAGGCAAACAAAATCTAGAGACCTGTTCCATAAGGTCAGATGAGCACAAAAGGGCTGGTTAGGCCATTAAAAGTCCCAGGGGTTTAGGCAAGCTAGAGGGATTTATTTTCCATTTTTAGGACATTGGCAATTTTATTTGCTTAAGCTTAATTGTTCCCGGATACTAAAAGGGTACAGAAGGTAACTTCATGTTTGATTTAATGACTCTTTTGGCGTTGATTTAACATCCTCACTGAAAAAAATTACCAAAACACATACATGCAAAACAGGCAGAGTTTGGGGTTTGGTTTTGTTTTCTGAAGAAATTCCCTTGGAGGTGAAATGCAGGTAAATCTAACTATGGAAACATGTTCTTTATGTGCATTGACTGGAATCACAAAGAGACATGGGGCCAGACACTGTGCACTTTCTGTTTGTCAGAGCAGAGATGACTTTCCTGTGAGAAAGAGTAGCTATGTCTTCAGTCAACCAAGGAGAGAATAGTTGACCCACATCCTCCCTGCTCCTCCATCTTCCTCTCACTCCCCTCTCACTCTCTGCAACTTCACTTCTGCCTCCACTGTTTCTCTGAACAGGGTCTGGACAAGTGGCACAGTCCCAGGGCCACTCACCTCCCGGACTTCCTAAAGACAGAATCATTTTAACTGGCAGAGATGTCGCAGAACTTTCCAAAGTTCATGAAATCAGCTACACAAATTGTGAAATAACTGGTCTGTGGCAGCATCAAATCATGCAGTCAAGATCCCCTTGAGGGAAGGAAGCCACCTCCACCCTGACCCAGCCTGCACCCATGTGCAGTCACGTCTGTGTCTGTGTGCAACATGTGCATCTGTAACCTTCCCATCCATTCACCAATGGCCTCACCTTGGACCTTATCTCAGTACCTGGAACAGTAAACCTCCCACCAGAAACTCTCTCTTCCCTAGATGCCCTGCTCCATTTCTTTCCACCTCCTTTTCCCCTTCTCTTATGCCTGGCATCCTCTCTACATTTCCTTTTTCAGGGTCCTTTTATTCAGCTCTCCCTTTAAATGTTGGTGTGGCACAGGCCTCCATCCCCTGAACTCTTCTAATTTCCCATATCTTCTCCCCAAATTGTTTTGTACCATTAGAGAGCTAGTGCAAAGGTTTTGCAACCTTGTGCTGCACTGTCTGGTCCTAGTATGTCCTAGAGAACTTGAGAGGACAATAACACTGCTACAAGTCAGAAGGTACCCTGAGTTCTTCATTCATTCATTCATTTATCCCCTACTCTGCACCAGACTCTGTGTTAGATTCTAGGGAAACATAGAGGTAATAGGGAGGAGAAGGAAGAGCAAAATGCCAGCCCTATCAGAATCTTCGGAATAAGATAAAGAAATTTTGAAAAAGTCATGTTCAATGTTATAATTTATTATTTAACAAAGGAAAGAGATGTTTCTGTTGTTTCCAGTACAAATCACCGAGGGCAAAGCTTGACAACTTCTCCTTGGTGGTAGAGACACGTGGATGATGCAGTGAATCTTAGCTGCACCAACATTATCTTTGCCAAACAGTGGAGGCCCTGTGTTTTCAAGTTGAGAAATGCCTGCTCTCAATAACCTCATTCACTCCCACAGCTTCGATTATACCTATAATCTGACAACTCCCAATGCTCTATCTCCATCCCACATCTGTCCACAGGGCCTCTGATCCACATATGGACTGCTTACAGGATGTTTCCACTTGAAAGTTCAAACCTCACAACTCATCATCCTCCCCACACCATACTCCTGTCTCTGTTAGCATCACCACCCTGAACCCATCACCCAGGCCAGGGGACGGGAATACCTCCCTTTTCCTGATTCTTCCCAGGTAGTGGTGCTCACACTCACACACCCATCTTCTCCCCATCTTCTCACACACCCATCTTCTCCCCATCGCTGCAGACCACTTCCCTATCCCAAGATCTCCTTCCAGGATCTCTAAGGAAATAACAGACTCCAAATTGGAATCCTCGGCTTCAATCCTTCCTGCCTATCTTCCATATTGGAAAATGGCCCAACCAAAATACAGGTCTCGTCAGCTCACTCACTCCCTTTCTCGAAATACTTGAGTGGCTCCTTGTCGCTTAGAGAAGAAAGTTAACTCCTTAGAACAACCATGGAAGGCTCAACACAATAGGGCTCCATCCTACGTTCCTTGCTTTTTTTCCCACAAGTCCTCCTTCAAATTCTAATTTGCAGCTGCCATATTCCTCCAGCCTTCTACAGGCCTTCCCACCTGTAGGCTTTTATGCACACAGTTCCCTCTGCCCAGAATTTCTGCTCCTCAACTGGCTGCACAGTGCATCGCTACACTTCCTGCAGAACCCAATCAAGTGTCACCTTCAGTGTAAAGCCTTTCCAAAGTCTTCCAGGTAAAGATAATTGCTCCCCTCACTGTTCTGCTGCTGTATTTTCTGCAAGTTTCTTTAATCCCTTACCAGTTTGTAAATTTAATGAGTTAGTTACTGTCTGTCTTCCTGTGCATGTTAACCTCCTTGAATACAGGAGCTAAAGCAGCATATACATCTATGCTTCCCCAGACCTTAACACAGAGCCTGGTGCAGAGTAGGGAATGAATGAATGAATGAATGAATGAATGAACAAACGAACAAACAAATGAACGAACTCAGGGTGCTTGCTACCTTGCAGCAGTATTATTGTCCTATCCAGTCCTCTGGACACAATAGGACAGACAGGGCAGAACAGGGTTGCGATATCTTTGCAACCAATATTAGCTATCTAATGCTACAACACAAATTACCCTAAACTTAGTGGCTTCAAAAAGCAATAATTATTTGTGATCTCACTGTGAATAGGGAATTTGTTTTTTAAAAAATATATTTACCAGTGTATTACAAAGAATATTACAAAGGATACAGATGAAGAGATGAATGAAAGAAGAGGCACAGAGCTTTCACGCCCTTCTCAGGCACACCACCTTCCAGGCATTTCCACATGTTCAGCTATCAAGAAGCTCTTTAAACCTTGTCTTTTTGGGTTTTTATTGAGGCTCCAATAGGTAGGCATGATTGATTAAACTATTGGCCATTGGTAATCAACTTAACCTTCAGCCCCTCTTTTCTCTCCAGAGGTTGGAGATGAATAGAAAATTCAAACAAGGCACATAGAATCACTGCTCCCTCACTCATCACGTTTGAAGCCTCAACTGGAAGATTCAAAGGCTGCAATTATCTGAATTATTCACTCACACATTGATATTGACTGTTGCCTGGATTTAGCTGAGGATGCCGGAATGATTTCTCCACATGGCTTTTCCATGTGCACTGAGATTCATCACAACATGGTGGATAAATTTTAAAAACAAGTGTCCTTACTTTGGGAGTCTGAGGTGGGCATATCGCTTGAGCTCAGGAATTTGAGACCAGCCTGGGCAACATGGTGAAATATCGTTTCTATCAAAAAAACAAAAAAATTAGCCTGGCTTGGTGGTGGCACACCAAGTGGTCTCAGCTACTGGGGAAGCTGTGGTGGGAGGATTGCTTGAGTCCAGGAGGCAGAGGTTGCAGTGAGCCAAGATTACACCACTGGATTCCAGCCTGGGTGACAGAGCCAGACCCCGTGTCAAAAAAAAAAAAAAAAAAAAAAAGAACAAGTGTTCTAAAAGTGAGGAAAAAAAAAAAGTGGAAACCATATTGGCTTTTGAAGCCTACTCTTGGAATTCATGCAGCATCACTTCTACCACCTTCTATTGGTCAAGGCATATACAAAGTTCCACCAGATCCAAGGGAAGGAACATAACTTACATCTCTTGATGGAAGAATGTTAATATCACATTGTAATAAGAACTTGTAGAATGGCATACACATTGGTGTGGCCGTATTTGGAAAATATCTGCCACTATCCTCTTCAACAAACACTGCCCGCTGATATTTCAGGAGTGTTAGCCTTAATCCCATGAGGCTTTGCAAGCACACTAGAAACATAACCCAAAGTGGCTGCCCAATTTTGTCATGGACATTTCTGTTTTCAATCTCAGATGAGAGTATTTCATCTAATTAGGCAGAGTCCCATACCCTCGGTGACATACAGCTGTGGCAGGAGAACTGAAAGGAATTATGCAAGATCCATTTATAGAATTCACTCACAAAAGACTGACTACTCTGTACCAGGCCCTATAGATGAGTCGGATTCAGCCCCTGTTCTCCAGAAACAAATATACTGTATTCAAAGCCACTTCTCCCTATCCCCTATCATCTTTGAAGAAACTTAATGTACTTTCACTTTTTTCCTCGTTAGCTGAAATGTTGGTTCCATATGCAAAATGGGCCCTGCAGAATTTTCAAGTTATGCCTGAGTCCAGGGACAAATACAATCTAAACTTCCAAGCCGAGGTCCTCTATTGCACAAAGAATTCAATAATCACCATAAAAATAAAACAGAAAAAAATTATTAGCAATTAGAGTATGTAGATATCACAGGACTCAGTTTCCTTGTGTGAGAAAATTATAACCCAGAAACCAAACCCTGCCAGCAGCCTACTTTTGTAAATAAAGTTTTCTCATAAAACAGCCATACTCCATTGCTTTAAGTATGGTCTATGGCTACTTTGACATAGCAGAGCAAAGTGATTGCAACAGAGAACCATATGGCCCCACAAAACCTAAACTATTTGCTATCTAGCCCTTTACAGAAAACATTTGCTGACCCTGTTCTTGAGACTAGACTAAATCTGTTTACTTGCTTACATAAGTCATAGCAGCTGCCTTATGTCATGTACCACCTACATGCCAGGCTCTATGCTAGGAATCCCTACACATTTTTATGGTGGTTATTGAATTCTTCTTTGTGCTATAGAGGGCCTTGGCTTGGAAGCCTAGATTGTATTTGTCCCTGGACTCAGGCATAACTTGGAAATTCTGCAGGGCCCATTTTGCATATGGAACCAACATTTCAGCTAACGAGGAAAAAAAAAGTAAAAGTACATTAAGTTGCCTCAAAGATGATAGGAGATGGGGAGAAGTGGCTTTGAATACAGTATATTTGTTTCTGGAGAGCAGGGGCTATATATCCTTTATCTACGTAAACCTTACATAGATTCACAAGGGAAATATCATTTTCCCCATCCTGACGATAGAGAAAACCACAGCTTAAAGAAGTTAAAAGACTTACACAAAGCCACAACTAGTAAGTGGTGGAATTCAAACCCAGGTCAGTATGATTCCAAAGTCCACGCTATTTTTTTTTTATACCCTTCATTAAATGCACAGGGAATAGACCCTTCCATCTCTTGGCTGCCTGGTGAGAAGGAACTGCTATCCTTGCTGGAATCTAGAAGCTGCCGTGCCTGATGATTAGCCTTAGGAATCTGCACTCGAGCATAACCACTTTTCCCAGATGACTGTTTACAGTGGACATGATTTATCATCCAGTGAGGCAGGGATCACAGAGGGTGACCCTCAAAGCCTTTGGAACTAACAGAGATGGGTCACTGCACCCCACAGCACATGCTTCCCACCAGCTGAGGCAAAGGACTTGGGGCTACACAGAACCAGGGGAGATTCCACCACCTGCCCTAGGGTTCCCCAACTAGAGGGGTTGCCCAGTCTATCTGGAGGATCAGAAAGAGCCAGTCACCACAGATAGCTTTTATTTGGACAACAGCTACTGCAGCAATGAAGCTCCGCAATACTTGCCAAATCTTGTAAGTCTCCAGTTCAGCTGAAAGCTTTGCCACTGAGCCTGTATCTGCATTCTCCAGCTCCAAAGGGTTGACCTCCTGACAAGGGAGAGAGAAGTGTTTTGGGGGCACAGGGTTTCAGAACCAGAACAAATCTGCCCAGACATTCCCTGAGAATTCACCTCTCACCTCCTAATGGCAATGGGACCCAAGACTAAGTTCTGCTAATAAAAAGCAAGGCATTACCTACAGTTTGCAGAGGGGCTTATTGGAGGTTGCTATTCTTTTTATTCTCTCTCATTCGTTACACAATAGTTATTGAGCACTCACTATGTGTCAGTTCTAAATATTGAGTATAATGTTTTCTCAGAGAGAAAAATCCTTGCCCTCAATAACAGTGACTGAATGCTTATTACATGTAAGGCACTTGTCTAAAAACTGTACATGTAGTACAGGTAGATGTATTTGAAACTCATGGCAACATTATGAGGTAGGTACTAGCATTGTCTCATTTCATAAAGAAGAAACTGAGGGACAGGAATGTTCAATCATTTAACAAGTACATTACACATGCACACATCTACAGAGCCAGCTATACTCATAGTCACAATAACTAGAATGTGTATGGTTAGAGCCCTGAAGTTTTCTTTTAATCCTTTGACATATACATATATCAATCATTTTATATCATTGCACCAAAATGGCTAAGAGAGCCATTTTGTAGATTGTGAAGTAGTGATGGAATTAAAGTGATTGCCCAAAAGCCACAGTGAGGTATGACCTGGCTCTTAGTCCAGCACTGTTCCATTCGACAGATTGGGCCAAGAGATCCTGGAGGTGCCTTTCAGCTTTAGAACACTAGGAATCAGTTTCAGTGTTTCTTCTCTTCCACCTTGCCCCATGTCCCCTCATTAGGAGTCTTGCCACTATGCCCAAGTGACTTTCAGCAAAAATTAAACGTCTGCTCAATTAGTGCAAAGTAAACATAAAACCTACCACCAGGAGGTAAAGAGTCCAAAAACCAGCCTCCTGGCTTCAAGGCCACCCTTAAATTCACTTTACCCTTCAGTACAGAACTGCCTCACCCAAGTTACCAAATCAGTTGTATGAATAGCTGGAGGTACAAAAAAAGCAAAAGACCTGTGCAGCTCTTTGGGACCAACAAGCAAATATACAATATCTCACAATACAATGTGCTAAGCGCCAGACTGAATTATGAGCAAGAGAAAGAAACACTAGCTCTGACGGGACCAAGAATGGGCTCATAACACTATTTTTATTTTTTTTATTTTTTGAGACAGAGTCTCGCTCTATCACCCAGGCTGGAGTGCGGTGGCGCGATCTTGGCTCAGGGCAACTTCCGCCTCCTGGGTTCAAGCGATTCTCCTGCCTCAACCTCTCAAGTAGCTGGAACTACAGGCGCCCGCCACCACGCATGGCTAATTTTTGTATTTTTAGTAGAGATGGGGTCTCACCATGTTGGCCGGGCTGGTCTCAAACTCCTGACCTTGTGATCCGCCCGCCTTGGCCTCCCACAGTGCTGGGATTACAGGCGTGAGCCACCATGCTTGACCTCATAATACTGTTAATACTACCAAATGCTTGTTTGAGCTGTGTAATCTTCAGCAAGTTACTTAACCTCTTGATGCCTCAATTTCTTAACTGTAAAATGAGGACAAAAGTCATATTTTCCTTGGAAGTGTGTTGAGAGGATTAAAAGTTAATATACAGAAAGTACTTAGAGTGGTGCCTGACACATCCTGAGAGTCATTTGAGAGTTATCATTGTTGAATGTTCACTGTGCACTAGGTCCCGTTCTAAGTGTTCATGAACCATCTACATGATAAGGACTCTTACCAACCCAATTTTATAAGTGAAGAAACAGAAGCACCAAGAAATTGGGTGATGAGGTTACGTGGTTTTTGGGTGCTGGGACTAGGATTTGTACCCAAGCAGTTGGACTTCTGAGTATGTGCTCTTAACCTAATATAATTCTGCCTCAAGGTCCTGCCATGCTGACCCAGCACAGAATAACAGGTGAATTATGACCGCTTATTCCAGAAGACATAACGCTGGAGTTGGGCTTTGAAAACAGCTGCTATTTATAAGAAGCTGGGCATGGAGAAGGGTGGCTGATATCAATGAGTTTTCTGGCAGGATTCAGGGGCATGGGTTTGGGAGTTAGAATTCCTAGTCTGTCATGTGCTAGCAGCATAACCTAGAATGAGTTTCTGAATAGCTGCACCTCAGTTTCCTCACATGTAAAATGGAAATGACTGTTCCTACCTTGAAAGGCTGTTGTACGGTAGAAATGAACTCACAAAAGTAAGAACTTAGGATGGTATCTGGCCCATCGGTGGGTCATAAGTGGAGGCTATTTCTTCTTCACTTTGTCTTCAGCTGCTTCAAATCCCTCTTCCTTCACTCCTTCTTCCTCCTGCCCCAAGTTACTACCTACCCCTATTCTCTCTATAGGACATTGGTGGTTAGTTTCACTTTGTCTGGCGTAATTTGCCCAGAAAATAATCTCTAGTTTTCCTCTTCCCTTCTGAGACCTCTTTCACCATTGTCATTTCAGGTTCCCCTTCCTGCATCCATTCTTAAACATTGCTATGCATCCCACCATTGGCCATCTCCCCTCACTCACTCTACACATGCTTCTGAGAAATCCGTGCATCTATATTCTGACAACTCCCAGATCTATACATCCCGAGCAGATCACTCTCCTGGGCTCCTGACCCACGCTTCCATCTACCATCTCCACTTGCACGTCCCAATCATACTTGTCCAAATTGGAGCCATCCTTTTCATCCCCAAACCTGCTCTTCCTTTCGGTATCCCAATGTCAGCAATTGGTGTCATCAATTGCCCCATTGCCCAAGCTAGAAACTGGGAGTTGCCCTAGAATCCTCTTTGCATTCCACTCCCACATCTGATTAGTCACATAAGATTAGTGTTATTGATTCCACTTCTTCTGAGGTCTTTCTTTCTGCCCCTGCCTCATTCAAGCTCTTGCCATGGCTTTTATGGTTTTAAGATGGCTTCATAACACAGCTACCTCTCTCCAGCTTTTGCTTTCCTCTAATCCATCCTCTCCATCAGGGGTTGGCAAACTTTATCTGCAAGGAGCCAGATGGCAATTATTTTAGGCTTTGCAGCCACAGGGACTCTGTTGCAACTCTGCCGTTGTAGTGCAAAAGCAGCCATAGACATAAAACTCAATGTGTGACTGTGTTCTAATCATATTTTATTTACAAAAACAAGAGCAGAATGGATTTGGCCCATAAGCCATAGTTTGCCAAGCTCTGTTTGACATTGTTGCCAAAGTGGTTTTTCTAACATGACTAAGGGCCCATTTAATTTTCCTGTTTAAAATTTTTCAACAATATCTCAATGTTGTCAAAATAAATACCAAAAGCCTTAATAAGCTTTCACAACCTCTGAGCTCGTCTCTCCTTCTTCTGTCTATTCATCACATGCTCCCCACATTTCAATCTTTCTCAACTGCAATAGACCCTAGAATCTATTCTGATTTTTTTTCTCAGCTCTATGCTCTCTACACATGCTGATCCTTTTGTCTGAAAATATTCTTTATACTCTTTATTCATTTATCAAACTGGCATTCATCCCTCAAGATTCAAGTTAAGTCTCTTTTGCTATTTTAAGCCTCCCATCCCACAACCAGGGAGAAATAAGTACTTTGAGTGGTATATATTTCTCTAACAAATTGGGAGGACTCTGATGAAATAGTATTATGCCACCCATGCCACTTTTTTGATAGCTAAAGGAACCCTCACTTTACATAGCAGGAAACTGAGGTATAGGGAACTCATGTTAAAAACTCAAGGTCACCTAGCAAAGGAGGAGCTATACTGGAGTCAAAGTCTGGAACACATGGATCTTGAATCCAAAACTTCTCCCTGCTCCACATTGGAAGTCAGAAAGACTTATTTGTCTGATATCTACCCAATGCACAGCATGGAAATACTATTACTAGTTTTTCTCCACATCCATGTGAGCTTTCAACAATAGAACAAGGAAAAAATCAGCTCTGTATAGATTCTCCAGGAGAAACTGTATGCTCTTTCTCTTTTCTCTTATTTCCAAATCTTCTGGGCAAGCTGGTAGATGCAGCCTAGAGGACCTAAGTGTTGCTGTTGCCCCAACACTGCGAAGAGACTTCTTGGAGGTCCCTAACTAGGTGGATGGGTCTTCTTCCATTGTTGGTTTACTTTTCTGGTTCCTTCACTGAGCATCCTTCACAAAGTAAGTCATTCTGCAGACAAAGGAGTTTTCCTGCCTTATCAATTGTGCTCACAAAGCAAAGAACAATGCGCCTCATGGTCTCCATGGTGATCATGTTTCATTGTCAAATACTCTGTAGTACAGGCGTGAACACTGCATGCTGCAGTTAGGTTGATATGAAAAGACTGGAAAGGAAACCACAAAACTTAAAGTCCTTAATCTTTTCTGAAGAAATAATCCAGAATTGCCTTGATTCCCAGTCAGCAATGGGCTAAATGTTCTTTTAAAAATCCTCCAGGTTTGATGGGTTCACAGGAAGAAAGACAATATCTGGTCTTCAGGCACTTGGCTCTTAAACTGAAGGCTTCAAGTTCTCAATTGAGAACTGACCTTGGCTTCTTGGCCTGTCGTTTCTACAGAATTCTTGGCTAGGGGGCTCTACAGAATTCTAGGACTCCCTTGAGACCTTTAGAAGTTCTGCAAACAATGCAGTGTTCTCTACTGATTGTTGAAAGTTTATACTATGTCCTCTTGATTTCTTTGTTGGATTCCAGATAAGATTTTTGTTTAAAAAAAATAGTTCTACTGCTTCTTAGAAAAAATTAAAGACAAAACCACTGCATTCAACTGGACTCGTTAAATTAATGGATCTGGAACATACCTAGAGATCAAGTTGGACTAGATCTGTAGATTACGTGTACTAGTTTTGTCAAGAAATAATTTCAGATACAAAAATTAGCCAGGCGTGGTGGCAGGCACCTGTAATCCCAGCTACTCAGGAGGCTGAGGCAGGGAGAATCTCTTGAACCCGAGAGGCTGCAGTTGCAGTGAGCCAAGATCACATCACTGAACTCCAGCCTGGGAAACAGAGCAAGACTCCATCTCAAATAACAATAATAATAATAATAATAATTTCAGAAGCAAATAAAAACCTGGAACTGCTTGCAAGATAATTGAGCAACAAGCCTATGTTCAACTTTCAACACTACCCAGCGGGTACCGCATGCCAGGAGCCTAATCGCCTTTCCCCTGGTCTTCTCCTTGGCTGTCTTCACCTTGGGCTCACTTATCCCGGCACTGCACTCCACCCTGCCCGTTGTATCTCCACTTTCTCCTCACTATGTGTCTTTCTGTTTGAGAGCTGACATTTGCCTTTGATCTTGATGCTCAGCCTCATCCTCCCAGAGACACAGCCTTGACTTGCCTTAAACACAATGTGGGCTTTCTTATATCAGATTCATCTTGCATCCCTCCACCTCAGGCTGCCTTAGAGGTGGCATGGATTCCAGGTCTACTCAGCCCCTGAAATTTTGTTCTGCAAATTAGGACCAGACAGGTCCCATTTAGCATAACAGCCTGTGAAGAATACAGTCATGTGTCACATAACAACGTCTCAGTCAACAAGAGACCAAATGTACAATGGTGATACCATAAGATTATAACGGAGCTGAAAATTTCCTACCACCTGGTAACACTGTCGCTGTTATAACATCTTAGTACAATGCATTACTCAGGTGTTTATGGTGATGCTGGTGTAAACAAACCTACTGTGCTGCCAGTGGCATACAGGGATAGCACATGCAATTATGTACTTGACATAATACCTGACAATGATAATAAATGACTATGTTACCAGTATATACAATACTATGCTTTTTATGATTATTTTAGAGCGTACTCCATCTTATTAAAAAAATTAACTGTAAAACAACCTCAGGCAGATCCTTCAGAAGGCATTCCAGAAAAAGCCATTGTTGTCACAGGAGATGACAGTACCATGCATGTTACTGCCCTGGAAGACCTTCCTGTGGGACAAGATAGGGAGGTGAAAGACAGTGACAGTGACCATGTAGGCCTAGGCTAATGTGTGCATTTGTGTCTTTGTTTTTAATAAAAAGCTTTTAAAGCAGAATAAGAATTAAAATGTTAAAAATAGGAACAAAATGTATAGAATAAGAATATAAAGAAAGAAAATATTTTAACGCAACCATACAATATGTTTGTGTTTTATTATGAGTCAAAAACTTTTTTAAAAATTAGAAATGCATAAAGTAAAAATATTAGAGTAAGTTAAAGTTAATTTATTATTGAGAAAAAAATATTTTAAAATAAATCTAGCGTAAAAGTAAGGATAAGGTCGTAGATATGTTTGTATACATCACTCATTTCCCAATACCTATATGACCTCCCTGGAATTAGCATAGCTTAATATATATTTTGATATATACTTTATGTTCAAAGAGTGATTGATAAAGCAATAAACATGAGGATGAATGATAGATATAAAAACTCATGCAGGGGCTGGGCATGGTGGCTCACGCCTATAATCCCAGCACTTTGGGAGGCCAAGATAGGCAGATCACCTGAGGTCAAAAGTTGAAGACCAGCCTGGCCAACATGGCAAAACTCCATCTCTACTAAAAATACAAAAATTAGCCGTGTGTGTGGTGGCGGGTGCTACTTGGAAGGCTGAGGCAGAAGAATCGCTTGAACCGGGGAGGCGGAGATTGCAGTGAGCCAAGATGGCGCCACTGCACTCCAGCCTGGGTGACAGAGTGAGACTCCATCTCGAAAAAAAAAAAAAAACAACTCATGCAGGCACAAAGAAGAGAGCATTTATATTTAGTAGGCTATCAGAAAAGGCTACATGGAAGAGATGGAATAGGAATAGATGGAATAGGAATTGAGCCTTGAGAAACTACTAGACATGTACCTAACAAAGGAAAGAGAGGAACACAGTCCAAGAGAGGGAATAATGTGAGCAAATTAATGATGGGTAAAAAATTGGAGGCCAGGAAACCTTTCTGGGACAGCTGCCCTTGTCCTTCTCCAGGGGACTGAAGGAGAAGATCTGGACTAAGAATCGGTGTGCCGTTCGAAGAGGGAGAAATTCACAGATCTTTGGGAAATTACTCCATGACTCCATGGGGTTCTACTTCTGCAAGAGAAAAAGCTCAGACACCAAGAGAAAGGAACTTATTAAAAATGTGGAATAAAAGAAGTGGAATTGGCCAGGGATGGTGGCTAACGCCTATAATCCCAGCACTTTGGGAGGTCGAGGCAGGCAGATCATGAGGTCAGGAGATCAAGACCATCCTGGCCAACATGGTAAAACCCCGTTGCTACTAAAAACACATAAATTAGCTGGGCATGCTGGTGCGTGCCTATAATTCCAGCTACTCAGGAGGCTGAGGCAGGAGGTTGCAGTGAACCCTTGAACCCAGGAGGCGGAGGTTGCAGTGAGCCAAGATGGCACCACTGGACTCCAGCCTGATGACAGAGCAAGACTACGTCTCAAAAAAAAAAAGTGGAATCAGATCATCAGGTGACCTGAATGCAAAGGCATTGGCCTTTGAGAAGAAAATGCTGTAAATTCAGATGTCAAGTAGGTGCCGTGGTGAACAGGGGCTCCAAACAAGGAAAAATTCTCTCAAAGTTTTACAGGCATTAAAGGCTGATGAGGAAAGCTGGGTTCTTGGCTGAGGTTCTTATTCAGCTGATTACAGAGAGCAACACACACATGCATGACTAACAACCCCATAATAGGCCCTTCCTTTCGAGCTGTAATGGGAGCCACACTGACAGATGTGATGGGTGTTCTCAGCAACCCTCGGGGAGTGACAACTGCAGAGCTCACTCACAAAAACAGGTGAGACTCGTTCTTGAAACGTTCTAGCTGTTGGCCTGTGAGTGGGCTGGGTTCCCCAAGCACCCTAAACATTTTCTCTGCCCATTTGGAAGGGTGATCCTAACATCTTAGCTGAGAGACCCTGTGAGAGCCTTCCTTACCATTTTTTGGGAGGCTCACTTTCCATGTCTGTGAAATACAGATAACATCACAAACTACTTTGAAGGGTGAGTGTGAGAAAATGATGAGAAAATGGATGCAAAGGTTCTTAGGAACTAAGAAAGATTAATAAATGTCAAAGGCTAGTCCTATTTTTACAAGCCAAGAACTTTACCTGTCATTCATTTCTGCATATTTCTGAGAAAAAAATGTGGTCTGTTACTGTGCAAACCATCCAAAATGTAAGCAAATTTTTTTCTTGATAGAGAATAACTTCTTCTCTTAAAAGGGAAGTGATGCTTTGCAAATGGCAAGCACATCGGAAATTTTGACTACAGTCTTCTCAATGCCACTCAGAGACAAAAGATAGCCCACCAGCATCTGCGATGACTCTGAATGATCAGGAGCTGACCGCAAGGCAAGAAGAGAAGGCTTTTGCAACAAAGTCCTCTCCAAAGGAAGCCACCAATGACTTGCCACATCTCTGCAAGAGCTTGGAGACTAAAGAGAAAGTGAACAGCTCAATGTCTTCACATACTCAGGCTAGGGAGAGTTTCACAAAATTTATTTATTTGTAATTATTCATAAAACTGATTTTTCTTTGCGACGGTATCTTATGTTCATGAGTTTGTTTAGAAAACACTTTCACTCCTAGTATTGTATATAATCCTCACACTAAGCCATGCAGCTAGATTGTATTGTTATTGTTATTATTCCTTCTTAAGGGGTGAAGAAACGGAAGCTCCAAGGGACTGCGTGTTCCTGCTATGCAATCCATAGCAGGACTGTGATGCTGGACTCCCTAGTCCCCAAGGGCAGGATCATGTCTTCCATCCCTCTTAGGGTCTAGCCTGCTGCTCCAAGCAGAAGCCCATGCATGCTTCCTAACTGAAGTATCCTTCTTGTTCCTGTATGAATTCATTCCACACATATATGTGGGGCACAGATAAATGTTGCTGTGGATAACGACAGATTTGTATGTGAACTTAACGCTGCTTAAAACCTAGTGGGGGCTCACGCCTGTAATCCCAGCACTTTGGGAGGCTGCGGCGAGTGGATCACCTGAGGTCAGGAGCTCGAGACCAGCCTGACCAACATGGTGAAACTCTATCTCTACTAAAAATACAAAAAAATTAGCTGGGCATGGTGGCAGGTGCCTGTAGTCCCAGCTACTTTGAGAGGCTGAGGCAGGAGAATTGCTTGAACCCAGGAGGTGGAGGTTGCAGTGAGTTGAGATCGCACCATTGCACTCCAGCCTGGGTGACAAGAGCAAAACTCTGTCTCAAAAAACAAAAAACAAACAAACAAAAAACACAAAAAAAACCTAGCAGGGAAAGGTGTGAGGAGGAAAAGGAAGGCAGGAGCCCCACAACTCTTTAGTGTCACTAATCCAATAAGAAGCATAAGCACATCACAGTAGTTGAAGAGATTGGATGGGTCACTGTTGTCTAAGCCAGTGGTTCTCAAACTTCTCCTTGAAGTAGGATTAAGCCCAGACCTTGTTGTTTTTCCAGAGTTCCCCAGGTGATTCTGATAGGGACCAAAGTGCGAGTGACCACTGTTCTAAGGGAACTTTTCTCAGGGATGAGATTCCATAGGTGGTGACTTTTTTTCTGCTTCTTCTCTGGCACCAGTACAGGAAGTGGGGCTCCCAACAGAGGTCAGTGGTTGACCTCTGCACATCAAGGCATTGCCCCCATGTGAATCCACAGGACACAGTCAGGGTTGCCAGGCTCCAGCTTAGGACTTGAAGAGGGGGATGCTGGCCTGAGGGAAAGCTAGCTGGGGTGCTCCATCCCTCCACGGAAGGATATTGTCCCAGCAGCACTCTCAGGGTGCCCTGCCAACACACACTTTTGCTCTTTAAACAGGGCTTTGTTCAATGAACATTGACTAAGCCACTGCCAGGTACCAACGGCTGGGGCAGAACCAGAAATGAATCAGGTAAACGCTATCTTCAAGGACCGCCCCCTGCCCCCTGCCATCCGGCTAGTGGGAGAGACGCACACCCCTAACATAACTATCATAAGTGCTGTAGAAAAGATAGGAGCCCTGGGAAGGAACGTTCAGTCTGCCTGGCCAGGGAAAGCTTCCTAGAGGAAGTGACATTTTAAATGTCAGAGTCCACAAAGCAGGGAAGGGGAAGCAAGCTCTTGGTAGAGAAAGCAGCTGGTGGCAAGGCCAGAGGGTGCCTGGGCAGAGTGTACCTAGGAGGCCGGTGTAACAGTAAGGCAGGATGTGGGGGTCAGAGAAGAGGAAGGGTGGCCAGATGGGAAGGGCCTGGAGCCCCAACCAAGAGAGTTGTCTTAATCCTGAACAATGGGGAGCCTTCCCTTTCTCCTTACGCTTTGTTTTCTTCTCTGCCTTACTCTCCCCTTTAGGAGGTAAACAAAGGAGGAAAGTAAGGCGATGCAGAGGGAGAGGGGAGAGGAAGGGAACCATTCCACTTCCGTTTTGGCTGGCTCCACCCTGAAATGCTGTTGCTGCGTTTTATATGGAATTGGTAAGTTACTGACTTCTGGCTCCACGAGAGACATCAGTGCTGGGGCTTCAGCTCAGGAGAGCTGGCCTTAGCTCTGGGTGGCACAGTTTAGGTGTGTCCAGTACAGCCTAGCGTAGAAGTTTCCAACTTCTTGATCTCAAGGGCCATCCCTCACCTCCTGTGAGGTTACTTAGCCTTTTAGCGCCCGTTGATGATGAAAACACAAAAGGGAAAAAAAAGCCTGCTGTTAATTCAGGTGCACTCTAGAGTAAATATGCATTCATTCCATACAATAGGATCCACACACTTTTGAAAGTCTGTTAGCACGCAATAACCTACATCAAAGGCCAATAGCACACGTTGACAAACATTTGTAACATATGTGATAGAGCAAGGGCTAATGCCTTTGACATAGAGTTCTTACAAATCACAAACAAAAATCCCAACAACTCGAAAGGGAAAAAAAATGAAGGGGCAAACGACATTAGCAATGGCACTCATAGAAAAAGAAATACAAATGTTTTTAAAATGTTTTGAATTCTCTCCTAATGAAATATACACATATATATGGAATATATTATATATAAATATATATAAGAAATGTCATTTTTAAAAAAAAAATCCGGTAGAGTAGCAAAGACTAAAATGAAAAGATGCCAGAAGGGAGCCACTTTCATCCACCCTTGGGAAAGTATTAATAAGAACAAATTATTTGGAGGACAATTTGACCACATCTATCAACATTTAAAATATACTATATTGCTTGACACAGAAATTCCACTTCTAAAAAAATTTACTCCTCATATAAAATCACACATGTTCTCAAAGGGTG
This sequence comes from Cacajao melanocephalus, assembly GCA_963573385.1. Classification (NCBI taxonomy): domain Eukaryota; kingdom Metazoa; phylum Chordata; class Mammalia; order Primates; family Pitheciidae; genus Cacajao; species Cacajao melanocephalus. The sequence continues at coordinate 2,499 of CAUYLG010027872.1, read as the reverse complement.
TCCAATGAGCTGGATTCAATAAGGGGTAATCATAATGCTGCTTTATTTTTGCTCACCCTCTGAACTTATTCACTGGGTCCCTTATTTCCAACGAGCAGTCTCTGTAATTTAAAAGCACACATTCCAGCATGTTTGCCAGAACTCTGAACAAATCTCATCTGAAAATTTCTCCCTTCTTCAGCCCAGGTCTGCTTCAAACGTAAGTGCCAGCTGTAGGGGAAAGGGGAGGCAAAGTTGTACCTCCTCTTCCTCTCACCTCTTCACCCTCACTACTTCCCACCCTGAGACAGGACCCAGAAAAAAAGGAAATAGGGAAAGGGGCAGAGCTTCTCAAGGCTGGTTCTGCTGGGAGCCGGGCTGCTGCCCTCTGGGCTGCGTGGTACGTGTAGGTTCCCCAGGCATTCCGCCCTTCGGAACTTGCACTGGCAGTCCCCTGAATGCAGTGAGACCTCCTCCGGGCTGCTGCTTTCTGCGTCTATCTCAGCCTCTGCCTTTCAGAGGGCACCGTCGGAAAAAGGTCCAGTCTAGGTGGCTTTAGTCTCTGTCTCTCCTGCTGGCCCTTTTCTGGTTCCCAGACAAAAGGGCTTTTTGCTCTCCTGGGAGGAGCAAGGGAGCTTCTACCAGCAGAGGAGAGCCAAAAGCCCTGTTTTTCTCTCTTTCTCTGTCACCTCAGGCCAGCCCAACCTCAGTCTCTCTTTCCAGGTCTTAAGCTCCCAAATTCAGGTTCTGGGGACCAACACTGAGCTCTCGCTTTCAGCCTTTCTCAGTTGGCTTTCTCTAGCGGACCCTCTCCTGGAAGTTGAGGGTGGGAAGAACAAAGGACACTGTGACAGAACTCACCAGAGACTGCCTCCCCTCCCAGGCTCTCCAGTCTCTGAAAGCTGGTGTCAGGCAAGAGATGGTCCATGCTGGCAGAACAGCGGGTCCTGCCAAGGTGGTCTAGCACCGCATTTAACAACTGGGGAGGGAGATATTCAAGTACCTATTGTATGGTTTCTAGGGATTTGGAGGCTCAGCCAGAAACTCAGACTTGAAGAGTTCCATTTAACATCCTGTTATATGTATATGCCACACATATCATTTACAACATTGTTTATAATAGAAAAAATAACCTAAATGGGTCAGGCACAGTGGTTTATGCCTGTAATCCCAGCACTTAGGGAGGCCGAGGCAGGTGGATCACTTGAGGTCAGGAGTTCAAGACAAGCCTGGCCAACATGGTGAAACCCCATCTCTACTAAAAACACAAAAATTAGCCAGGCAAGGTGGCTCACGCATGTAATCCCAGCTACTCAGGAGGCTGAGACAGAACAGTGGCTTGAATTTGGGAGGCAGAGGTTGCATAGAGCTAAGATCGCACCACTGCACTCCAGCCTGGGTGACACAGTGAAACACCATCTCAAGAAATAAAAAATAACCAGTGGAGTGCAGTGGCTCATGCTTGTAATCCCAGCACTTTGGGAGGCCAAAGCAGGCGGATCATGAGGTCAAGAGTTTGAGACCAGCCTATCCAATATGGTAAAACCCCATTTCCACTAAAAAATACAAAAAAAAAAAAAAAATTAGCTGGGCATGGTGGCGTACACCTGTAGTCCTAGCTACTCAGGAGGCTGAGGCCGGAGAATCACCTGAACCTGGGAGGCAGAGGTTGCAGTGAGCCGATATCGTGCCATTGCACTCCAGCCTGGGCAACCGAGTGAGACTCCATCTCAAAAAATAAATAAATAAGAAAAATTAAAAAATAACCTAAATGCCTAGTAAGTCACTTATAGAACAACCATATGTTAATCTGCATATGTCATTATAGGAGAAGCTCTACCTGACATATTGTAAAGTTAAAACAAAATGCAGAGTGTAGAACACCAGGAGCTCCCATTCGTGCATGAATGTTTTCTGAGAGGGCGTTTTATTATGTACTTGATTGTATTTGCACAGAAATTCTAGACATGAGACTAAAAGTCAGGATGCTAAGGAGACCGACTATTCATTGTATAACTTTTAATACTTTTTGAATTTGTAACATAATACATGAGTTTTATAACTCTAAAACCTATTATGAGGAGAAAAACAAAGATAAACACAGTTCATTGTGTCTCCTTTTAGAAAGCACTGGTTTTATCCACAAAAGCAATAAGCCCTCCAGCAAACAAAGCACAAAAATATAAGGATAAAAAGTGACTCACACCTCCAATTCCAGCACTTTGCGAGGCCAAGGCAAAAGGATCACTTGAGGATGGGAGTTCAAGAGTAGTCTGCGCAAAACACTGGGGCCCTATCTCTCCAAAAAAAAAAAAAAGATTTAAATAATTAGCTGGGAGGGCACAGTGGCTCATGCCTGTAATCCCAGTACTTTGGGAGGCCAAGGCGGGTGGATCTCTTGAGACCACACTGTGCAACATGGCAACATCCTGTGTGTACTGAAAATACAAAAATTAGCCGGATGTGGTGGCATGTACCTGTAGTCGCAGCCACTCGGAAAGGTGAAGCAGGAAGATCACT